>UZAN01053057.1:2780-14350 GCA_900618425.1 Echinostoma caproni
AAAACAAAACAGCACTCGAGGAATCAACGCACTTATTCATCAGTCTTAATGGAGCGAAGGAAGAATGCAGGGACAGGTTCAGCTTCAGAAACGTGTTGTATTATGTACAAAATAGACAATGGAATATGTAAAAATGATCACTTTAGACTTCTTGGATGTCGTTATTCTTCCTGTTCATTTGAGTAATTCTATTCCAAATGAACCTGAATTAGAAACCGGTTAGTGATCAATGAGCTTCAACTTACTTATGCTGGGAGGAATGTATGTAGTGCTGGATAATATACGCTGCCCGTCTTGTATGACAAAGGCAAACATTTGCATTCAACATTATTCTTTGGCACGAGTTGCAAATGCGAAACGTTTTCGCAATGAAAGATGTACAAATCCCTAGATTTGATATACCTCGCAATGAACGGTTAAACTGATGCAAACGTATTGATCAGAAGTCCTCCACGATTCTCACCCACAATAAATCCTGGCTGCCGATTACAAATTATGGCGTTATCCGGAAAACCCTTGCCAAATTAATATGGAAAACCAACTACACTTTGGTCATATGCAATTCTGCGGCGGCCGTGGCACTCTGAATCGTCCAAGGGTAAATTTGATACGGAGGTGCATTCCAGAGTTCTTTCCGTGATGCGCCGGAATATCTGTTCAGCGGGCATTCTAGGGGAACGCACAAGTCTCCGCAGCACGCCCATAAAATATTCAAAAGTAAACGCTGAATAATTATCCAGTGCACCACGAAGTCTTACATCATCTGCCAGGTGAGAAAGACGGTGCATATTATACATCAGTTCACTCTCTCCGTAAAGAGCCGCAAACTGGTTTAGCAGTCAAATAATCATGTCTTCCACGAAACCAACCTAATGTTTGCAGAACAAAGGGTGAGTCATTACATAAAAGTATATGGAAAAATTGAAAATGTTTTCATATTTCTTGGGGTCTAATAGTCCCCTGGTGACCACCGGTCTAGTGTATAGCAAGAATTGGCGGAATTGTGAGGCTTTCCACCGTTCAAGGTAATCAAAACTCCGACACTTCCTCGGAAAATCACACTGCAGAATTCTTTTCACATCGTTCAGTCGCTGTGAGATCTGACGTAAGGTCGTAGAAGTCGGTCTGCTATTGTTTGCAATGGGACCGGTACGCCAAAGGTTGATCAACCTTTTACAGAAGCCCAAAAATACCAGATGCATACATTCCAATGATAATACATCGATCATATCCACCTTTAACATTTCAAAAGGCGATTCCCCAATATGGTGTTCCTCATCAATTCGAGAACGAAAATCAGTGTCAGTCCGGGAGCGATAGGCAGTGTGAGGAAACACCAACTTGTTACCGTCATGAACACCAGATGCTACGCAACGCTCACAGGAATTGTATCCACTATGGCATTTAATTTGCTTTACAAATGCACACACCGGAGCATCACATATTATACTGTCCAACTCCAAATCAACAACAGGACCCTCAGATGAAAATCGAAACCCATCAGATTCACACCGGGGCAATTCATCAATCAACGGTGCCAAATATTGCGTTGCATTTTTGGTTTACATAGACCACAGTAGGCTCCGATAATGAAAACCTCCGTTCGCAGTTGTACTAGACGACCGAGCACGGGCCACAGCTGCATACGTGAACCGTGGGAAAGAGTTACTGCATCGATGGCTATTTGGAAACGCAATGGCACATTCAAATTCGAAGGCCTTGGGCCGATTGCATTTTTAATAACATCACACAAGCCAAAGTGAACATATCTCCCGGATTTCACGCATTTGCTTTTCGATATCCGAGGAGTACGTAGAAGAGTTCGACTGTCACTCGGTAACTTCGGGAATAATCTTTGAAGATATTTCAAAATTATGTTGATGGCACTGGCAGACAGTTTAATCTCAATCGAAAAAGCCTGGCATATATCAACCAAACTGGGGCGGTTTTCAGCAGTGCCGTAAACATCTCAAATTATACAAGGCCTGACAATTAACTGCTTTGTACACATTACATAAATGGTAAATGGGCTGAAAATATAGAGCGTAAAACAGTTTACGTGCTCTCAGGGCACTGTTGATCTAGCAACAACATTAAACACATCTTGACCAACATAGTACAACTTATTGTTTGAGGAATCATTCAAGGCAAATAATGACGTCGTGGCAAATTTCTCCGGCGGTATGCGATTAACAATATTTCCTATCGACATTTCTTTTAAGAGATGTTATTACAATCACATTAAATCTCAATATATACCGGTTCAGGGCTGGCTGATTTGTGGGCTGGTTGGGTTTTCAGGGTTAACGACGTCACAACAATGGCCATCACGTAGTCCTAATGTGAGTTGCGGACCTAAATGCAAATAAAATTATGTCCAATTTATCTAAGTCATATAATGAATAAGTTTAACATTCATATACAATCGTTATTACTTATTTTGCTAGAATAGACAAAAATTCCAAGATCACTTTTTGGGCTCTATTTAGGTACGAGTGCATAAAAAAAGAAAGGAAGAAAAGCAGTTAAACAGTAGCATTCCGCACTGTCTCTTGTTTCAGACACAATCGGATACCGAGTAACAGACAATTACTTCGAGGACCTCCGTCCGTCACCGGGCAATAAACCCAGGCAGCACAAGGGGATATTCGGCCGTCCTCTGAGTGTCCCCTAGGGGACACTCATTTAACATAATGCGAACTGTCCCCATATGGCCGNGCCGTATGAATAGGACTACCGTTAATTATATCCTCAATGTTCCTACGTTCATTTACAATAACCAATTCAATCCACGTATTCCATCCGATAGCCAAAATAGAGCCCAAAAATTGCATGCGGTGAAAAAGGAACACAAAGCGGACAAGGTCATATAATGGATTACTGAGGGTGATCTGTTATGGAAATCAAATCATTGTAAACGATTGTCTTAAGATAAACATTGAGGAAGACACATAACTGGAGTTAGAAATATCCGCTCGGGAGATGATGCGCGGAACCGAGTTCGAAGAATTGAAGGAGGGTAGTGAACGTGAAAGCTTTGGAAATTCAGAGGAGGAGCTGCGGTCGAACCAAGGAAGTGCAACGGAATACAGTAGGACGACAAATGGATCATGAATAAACTGTTTCAGGGATCAATGCAGATGGACTGACTTCTTGAACAAGGAAGAAAAGGCTTCGGAGATTCACCGTTAACGGATTGTCAAGTTCATATTATTTATGTTATCTAGGCGTTGATCACTTTGATGTTGGACTGACTACACGCTAGACACCAAACCTTAAAACACCTTATAGGTGAGGCAGGGGTGTGATCCTCAATCTGGTCCCGTGTCAGATCATTGACGAACATCAGGAATAGCAGCGGGCCTAGCACAGAACCTTGAAGGACACCGCTACTCATGTTTGCCGGCACAGATTAGTGCGTGCCATATGCTTACCTACAATCCTTTCTAGGCATTTGCATAGGACCGACGTCAGACTTACTGGTCTGTAGTTTTTCGCCCCTTGATTTGACCCAGATTTACGCAGAGTAACTATCATCACTCTTTTCCGATCTCCGGGTATCTTGCTATAAATTAGAGATGTCTGTAACAGCTTTGTCAGAGTCCCCAGGAGCATACCCGATAGAGGTTTAACAATAGCGGGATTTATGCCATCCGATCCCACTCCACTGAGTTTGTTCAAAGTCGCTAACTCATGAAGGACTTCTTCTGGTGTCACTGTTATTTCAGTCAACTGTGCTGTCGCGCTGGGATAATTGAATCTATCTGTCATACCTAACGGTACCGGCTGTCTATAAACTCCCTTAAAGAAAGCCTGGAGGGTACTTGTTTTGTCTTCCTTACTTAGGGTAAGACGTCCCTCAGTGCTTTCTAAGGTCGCAATTCCCTCTCTTGATGCATTTTTAGATTGGACGTAAGCATGGAACCTCTTTGGGTTCTGTTTTGCGTTTATCGCTGTCCCATGCTCATAGTCGTACCCGGCCCATCGTTGCATAACCTGCGCATGGTTTCTTGCTGCCTTGTAGCTACACCATGCCTGATACGAACTGAGCCTTTTGTAAAGCTACCACTTTCGACTCCTTGTGGTCAGAGAGCTGTCTGAATATGGCTTCCACCATGGTGGGCATTGCTTGAGTCTCCTGGGTCTCAGGGGTGCAAACCATTTGGTGTGCCTCAGTAAACTATCTTCAATTGCAGTCCATATCTCTTCGATGGTGGGCTCAGCTGTTGACGGTTCTCAGCTTAAGCCTAACGCTGCCCCTTGAAGACTCTCGTCTTGCAAACCCCATACAACCGGAGCATTTTGATCCCCGGCTCAGTGTACTGCGCCAGTACTTTTAATTGAAGAACCGCGTGGTTGCTTCTGCCTAGGGGGACCTCTATCGAGAGACTAGTGACATCTTACCTTGCTCTAGAAATGGCTAAGTCAAGGGTTGAGGGCCTCTGGTTGAAACGAAACCGGGTGGGTTCCCTCACATACTACACAAGCACATGCGAATGAATCCTTTCCAGTAGCACCCACCCCGCAGTTCCTCAAGATATTTCAGGAAGGTTTAGATCTCCCACGATGAGAAATCCATGGACCCTTCGAAGCACCTCTTTTAGGATACGCATCAGTTCATTATCCTCAGTCACCGTTGAATTTGGTGCCCTATGAATGCAGACAATGACTATTGGTCCCGATCCAACCCTTAAGTGGCAAGCAGTAACCTGAATATTGGGAGTAGCCAACTGCAGTGTCCATTCCCATCGGTGACAGGTATTCCGCACAGCTAATAGGACTCCGCCCCCTTGCCTCCCGTCGACTCTATCCCGTCTATATTTAGTATAATCCTGCCAACCCAGAACCATATCTTTACTCTTGAGCCAAGTCTCACTGACAACAATGACATCTGCTTCTGCTGTCTTGGTCTTTAGCTCCCTCCCATTTGCCCCGGAGGCTGCAGGCATTTGTATACCAGACAGCCACATCAGGGGACCTGAGCTTTATTTTGCTCGGGCCGTTTTCTGCTGGGATGCCCTCGGGCGTAAGACCCGAGGGAAAGTCAAGTATTTTGCTTTAAGGGAGGGTGATTTGGGAATCACTTTCACATCCCATTTAATGCTGTCATTCTTAATTTTGATGTCCTGGACGGTGAGGTCGTACTTCACTCCATCTTCTGAGGGAGCCGGTGACTGACCTTTCTATAGTGCATCTTGCACTGATAGCCTCAGACTTGTTGTAGGCGTATTTGCAACAGCAGTTTCCCAACTGGTTGATCTAGGTCTTTTAGTGTGAGAAATAATTTTCTTCACCGAAGCAGGTACAATAATCGGAGCGTTTTTCATCGCAGCCTCGCTCGCGGTATTACTCTTTTCTTTCAAATGAAGGCGTCTCTGCGCATAATTTGTGCTAGTTCTTTCGGGTTTTGTTTCTTTTGAACGATGACAGCCCTTTATGGCTCATTGTTATTTGTGGCGCCTCTCAGCTGGCCCACCCCTGACTCTTTCACTATTTTAGGCGTAGAGCTACCTAGCGGAACCCTATATACTCTTGGTATCTGTATTTTCGGCCCTGTTGCTGGCTCGTTCTTTGGCACCCAAGTTCTTATTACTTGAGCCACTGGTGGCTTTTGTGGGCCCGAGACTAGTGTAAACCTAGGTGCTTGAATGCCGGAGTCAGGTGTGACTTTCAATCGACCACCTTTGACTAGGTCTACCTTCACTACGCTCGACAATAAGGCGTCTCTGAGGTATATACTCGGAAAGACTACTATCAACGGCCTTGGTCCAACCGCTTTATCGCATTTTCATACGCTAATGCGGTGGCATTTAACAACTGGAGTGCTTTCAGGTATCCCAATCATCCTGAATATTTCTTGGAGGCATCGCCTATTTGCTTCCTTTCTCGCCTTACTTTCGCGGATACACGGTTCTCTCAAATTATGGAATATCAGGTCTCGCGTCCTGCCTAGCATCATTTGAGTAGAGTTCTTGACCATGGAGAGTTTTCTTCCAAGAACCTCCATCCGTGAAATAGGGACTGCAATCTCTTCAGACGCTTTATATTCAGAGGTCCGTCCCCCTTGCGTTTCCAACTTCATTCCCACCTACCCTGTCGTTTTAACGCCGGTGCTCTCTATAACGTTTTACTTTTTCAGACTATTTGTTCTATTTTGCTGCAACTTAGGGGTTAACTCCTCAGTAACAACCATACTCCTTACCCATCGTCAGCACTCTAGTGTACATGCCTTACACCGGCCATTTACCTACTTCAGATTCTTGTTCTGAATGTGTATGAGGCATTCCTTCTTTGGTAAAATTGAACACTTTTGACGATACCACTTTTTTCACCTGTTGCACTGAATGCACTCTGCTACATGCAAATTGCAACGGATGCCTCCACAATGATTTTCACCCTGTGAGTAAATCATTGATAAAAGTGCAGCGGTTGTGAAAACACAACCGATTAAAACGGATATACGGTAAGTCAGATAAAAACGATTGAGGAACAAACTACAAAAGCTAAAACGACTCAACAAAAACCTGTGTAAACCGTTAAAGAGTTCGACACGTGGAATAGTAAGCACCAAAAGCGTTTAGTGCTAAAGTGTGAAATATCTTTGGATATTTCACTAGTATTCAACCAAAAACTTTATATGCCACGAGCGATTCGAAAATTCAAACCACGGGCGAACGTACAGCAGTCATCAGTGTTCAGTTCAGTTCAGTTTGCACAGGACGAATATGGCTCTTGCCAATCGAGCGCCTAGTTCGGTGTGTTGTCGGTGGATGGAAGTAGCTTCCAACACTGCGTACAGTTCATTTGGTATTTGTGATCCTCGCAATTTAGCCCCGTTTCCAGAACGTTTTCTCCATGGGGCTATGCTGAAAGGGAGCAGAACAAGCAAGTATATCTTCTGGCCTCGTTGGTTAGAGTCCTCAAGTACACATGCGTTAGTATACACAGATCAAATGTGACAGAACAGTCAGTTTGAGAACAATTCCAACAAACAAGCCAAAGTTAAATCAATTTCACAGAATTTCGGATAATGTGGAATTTATTCGTGATGTTCTCACTCTAACTACTAACTTTGGGGAACGTTTCTGACAAACATGCGTCTAGGGCCACCTTGAAGGCGTTAACATTGGTGCAGTTGACCACTTCTGTGGGTAGCTTGTTCCACATAGATATGACTCTGTATGCGAAGGAGTTAACCCGTACGTCCAAACTGGGGTGGTTTTCCTGAAGTTTATAGCCATGATCTCTCGTGTTTTGAGCACGAGGAATCGTAAACAAGTCATCTAGGTTGAGTCCCGATAGACCTCTTACAATTTTAAAAATCTCTATCAGATCCCTCCTCACTCGTCTACACTCCAGCGAAAAGAGATTAAAATCTCTTAACCGCTGCTCACAGCTTTTCCCCTTTTGCTCAGTCACCATTCGGGTAGCTAGGCGTTTCCTTCTTTCTAAACATTTTACATCCCTCCTGTAATACGGTGCCTGTGCCTGCACACAATACTGCATGTGTGGTAAACAATCGATTTATACAACGGGACGAAAACCTCAGGCCTTCTGCAGGTCACTGTGGCACACAACCTGAACAGCTGCCCCCTGGACTGTTGGCAGCCTTGGAACACTGCGTTCAGGGCTTAGAATCTTGGGTCAGAAGAACCCCTAGATCCTTCATATGGTGGATCTGCTGCATGACAGCTCCATTAAACAAATGCACCTAACCTCTCGTTGCTAAGAGCCGACACTTGCTTAGGTTCAAAGATAGGTCCCATTTAATAGACCATCGATGGATTACCTTTAGGTCCCTTTGCAAATTTAATCCTGTCATTTTAATATCATCAACAAACAGGAAACACGGATTTTGAAGCTCCTGTGACAGATCTTTGATGAATATGATAAAAAGTAAGGGACCTATTATTAAGCCCTGAAGAACTTCACTTGTAACCATCTCATGCTTAGAAACTTAGTCATCCAACTTGACTCGGAAGGTAGGATTGCTCAAAAGAGCTACAATCCAGTCCCTTTCTCTACCTGTTATGCCTAGGCTCCGGCAATCAATGGCTGACAGAGTCAAATGCTTTACAGAAGTCTAAGTAGCAGACTTCTACATTTTTTCCCAATCCATACGTTCAGTGACTTCATCTAAAAGCACAAGCAGATTTGTAAGATATGATGTCCGTTGCACAAAGCCATATTGTGCCGGTATCAGGAGTCGATTGCTAGTCAGGTGTAGGCAAATCTGCCTTCTGATCAGTCGCTCTTACAGTTTGGACTAAAGGGTTTCCTGCTTTGTGTTTCGGTCCAGCCCTGTGCAATGCTACTACGGTAGCTGTACGCCAGTTCTGGGGTAGCGTAGCAGTTTGCACTGATTTCCTAAAAAGTACAGTCAGCTACCCTGCTAGCACACCAGCCAGCGGCTACACTATGACTGGATGGATTCCATCCGGACCTGCTGACTTGTGCTTGTTCAGCGTCTAGAGTTCTCGATGTAAATCTGTTTCGCAGATGGCAACATCGGCAAATTATCACTTATTGGTTGATCTTGTTAAACTCAGATTATAAAAGCTGGCTGTGGTCCTAAACACGCACACAACTGTAAAGGCCTGAAGACGAAGTTACGAAAACAAGCTTGTTTGCTATATTCTTTGGCTTTGGAAGAACTTTAATGGGGTTTCCGCTTTATCGCGGTTACACGTAGCTATGCTTCCATTGGGCAAAGGTAGTTCTCCTATACTCTCCCGTGTGCATGCGTTGGCTTGCACGTACGCATAGAAGCTTTGGGGGTTCCTTTTGACTCCTCGAGCTAGATTAAACTTGAAGTCATATTTGGCACGCCTTCGGAGATCTTGACCTCTGTTGCACGCCCGCTTGTAGTCACTCCAGGCTTGTTGAGTGCCGTAAAGCTTAAAGCAATCCCAGTATCGTCGGCGAGTGATCAGCGCCGTCGCTATCCCTGGTTTTCACCATATTGGTCTATGCCTGGTTCGTTCTTCCCTCAGTGGCGCGAACCTTTTTGTGAGGTTAGTTAACCCTCATTTAACTACGTTCTATCTATCTTGCACGGTACACTCCGGGGCGCCGGAAATCTGCTGATGGTAGTTGCAGCTTGCACCAATTCTGTGACGTTTAAAAAACCATAGAGACCCATAAGAGTAGGCCCGAGCGTAAGATGGATAACCATTAGTCTAAATGGAATAACTGCGTGGTCGCTTTTGTTCAACGGTTCTTCCATACTTAGGCTAGTTATGTCCGAGCAGTACATTTTGACAACTGGGTCTAGTAGCGAAGGTTATTGTTGTCCTATATATCTCGTTGCTCTTAGTACATGTTGTGTCAGAGCTATTTCTTGTAGAAAATGCAAGAATGCAGCCCCTGGGGATCTTGCAGGTGCAGTATCACATCCACCAGATGTGTATAAATCAAATACGCAGATGTAGGAACGAACTCACCTTGTCCCTTCATCGCCTCCCAAGTGACCAACTCCGGAAATACCAAGTCTCAACACAAATCCAAAGTCTTTTTAAAGGCCTCTACTGTTGAGCAGCTTATGACATTCTCCGGTAGTCTGTTTCACAAAGGCACCGCACGGTTCATGAAGAACCTGGCCCTCAACTCCAAACTGGAGTGCTATCTTTGCAACTTAAGTCTATGACCTCTAATGCCGCACTCTGGTGCAGGAATGAAGAGACTACTGCGTTCTATACAGGAGAACCCCTTGACTATCTTGTAGGCCTCAATCAAGTCGCCCCTGGTCATTCTGCGTGTCATTGAGAAAAGATTCAGATCCTGCAGACGCAGCGCGTAGCTCTTTCCTATTTGTCCAGTGACCATTCTGGTCGCCAACCGTTGTACCCTCTCTAGACATTCCATAATTTTGCGATGGCATGGGGTCCAAGCTTGCACGCAGTATTCCAGCATTGAACCCATCATTGCTTTGTACAGTGGAACGAAGACTTCTGCCTTCCTGCAGGTGACTGTGGTTTGCAGCCTGAGAAGTACTATTCTTGCTTTATTTGCAGCCACCTGACATTGTCCAGTAGACCGGAAGTCCGTTGTGATAATTCCTAGGTGTTGCACCTCTGTCATACCTCGCAGCGTTGCGCTCCCGGTTAAGTCTACATTAGTAGTCAGTAGCTGACATTTGCCAGGTTTCAGGGACAAATCCCATCTAGCCGACCATCTGCGGACTGCATCTAAGCCCTGGGTTTAATTCTCACCCGCTATCTTTACATCGTCCACAAAGATGAAGCAGGTGTTTTGTAGTTCTAGTGCAAGATCGTTGATGAAAAGAAGGAAAAGAAGGGGCCCAAGAACAGAGCCTTGTGCAGCTGCCAACCCGTACAGAAAGCTATGGTTGCTGAGAAATTGCTTCACCTATTACCGCGCTGCTCCAACTATTCTAAACGTTGATAGGTTCTTTTCAAGCAACGCAAGATTCAAAGGCCTTGGTGAATTCTAAGTAGCACACCTCAACTGCCTTACTCTGATTTAAACGACGTGTAGCTTCGTCCAGAAACATAAGTAGATTAGTTAAGCACGACAGTTGCCTTCAGTTAGTCATTGGGCACTACACTGGGGCAGCCAATCGCTCACCTGAGGTATGTATCGTCACTGCAGTCCACCCACCCAGGTGAAGATCAGTAGAGTTTTCCAAATTCAACCTGCGCGCGTCGTTGTGTTGGAGCGTATGCTGAATTCCCGTGGTGCCCTTTGTCTTTCGTTATATTTTTCCGAACTCCTCAGGCTCAAGTCGGTTTTTCCTCCGATTGTATGGCAACTTTTCAATCAATGCACCTTCCCACTTCGAATTTCAAACCGCGCTCGGTCAAGGTCAAGGTTAGTTTAGGCCAGGTCACAGAACTTGAGGCTCGAGCCAATATGTGTCCAGGTTCTTGGATTTCGAGCTCCGTGTTCTCGTGGTGCTTTGACTGGCAAGCTTTCCTTTGACCCAGCTTATCTATAGTAGCTGGATGCGGATATGATTCTTCCCGTTCACTGATATTCAGTGCTGGAAGGTAGAAATGTTCAATCATAATTTGGAAAATGGCCTAGTGTGGGGTCGGTTTAGTCTATAACTGCGTGAGGTGCATTCGTTGGTCAAAACAAGGAGACAGTGAAAGTTGATAACATACTAAGAATGAAGAAAGCGAGTAAATACCTTAGAAGATGTCAGCATTTATCCGCGGTGCATTAATCGTAGAAATCGTCTGCAAACATCTTTTGCAATCTCACTGTTCTTACTAGTCCGTCTGGGTCCGTATGGCTGTCTATGACTATAACCAGAGGCCAGTTGTAACGTTATAGCTTTTCATCGACAATAAGGACATCGTCTCCAACCTTCAGCGACCGTTCTCTATGCAACCACCTCTGTCGAACTTGAAGGGTTGGCAGGAACTCTTGTCCAGCGCTTACAAAACAACCCTACCAGGTTGTTTGCATGCTTCTAAACCGGGGTATAGCATCCACTAATAGTTTTCGGTATATCTAGATCATCATTGGACCTCAATAGCAGAAGGTTACTCGGAGTAAGCGCCAGTCCTTGCAGGTCATCGCTGGTGACGGGTACAAGAGGTCGG
>UZAN01053058.1:3322-16930 GCA_900618425.1 Echinostoma caproni
TGATGAACCACCTGGAGCTAGGAGCAGATCATCGAAAAGACCACTTGAATCTGGTGCACATCCGCTGCTGATCACAGGCAAGTTGAACGGAGAACCAACCTCAGCCGATGCAACCACATTGGCAGCTGAATACATCGCCGGAGGGATGTTGAGCGAGGCACGTCTACTGCTCAAGTCAGTCTGTTTTTCGGTGAACAGAAAACAATAAATAATGGCCAAATGGTTTTTCGATTATTGTATTTAATGGTATTTTTTTTATACTTGACTTGAATCTGTAGAACATTAATAAGACCCCAATAAAGCTTCAGAAACATGCACTTAATTACATAAGCATCTATCCCAGGGATCAAGGTNGATCAAGATCATCAAAGTGACAGGGGTTGGTGGAAGCAGTGCTTTGCATTTTCCAGCAAATTCAAATGAAGAAGACAGAGGAAAGTCTTCATCCCACTGCTATCCTCACGCTAGCACACACAAAACATCAGTTATATGGGGTAAAAAAGCTCTAATCCTGCAAATCGACATCTATCCCGAGTCAAATGAACTGCTGAAATGAAAATTTTGATTTGCTCCTGGTAGGCACTATTCGCAGAACCACCCAGATTAATTTAGTGATTCATGATTAAGGTCATTCAAGAATCGTTGGCAAGTGCCGCCTAAGAAATATGACTACTAGTCGTCATTCACCATTGCGTTATCTCAACCACTACCATTCATAAATATGTTCTTCCATAACGAAGAGGGACTTCTAATTCGAAGACCTACCAGAGCACATCAACCGATAAAGGAGATGAGATTCTTTAGAAAATCCATCGGTCGCACCGGTGACTGTGTAAACCCACCACTGAGAACCACGGAATCCTAAAGAACGCTCACCGTTCAAAAGTAACGAGCGCAATCCGGGGCAAACCAAATGAATCACGCTGTGCACCGCGTATGTGCAACCTAGTTAAAAATACCCAGCGGATTAGTTGAGATAATATATTGGATGTACTCAGACAACACAGTATTTTGCAATAATCATCCTTCAAATGAATAAGCTAGTTACAGAAACCTTCGATTCCTAACTTTACTCGTCGATACACGCTAAAGGATCCTATGAATCGTTGACCAAAAAAAAGAGATACCATCCTTTTCGAACACAACAAAGTACCATGATTATTCACGTAGGGCTCACGGGTGCCCCCTCTCGTGACCGGATAATAGATCTTGGTTAACATGATGCTAACTCGCGCAACCGTCCACCACACTGAAGTATACAGTAACACAAAGTGAAATGGAAAAAGACCAACATCTGGAAACAAGTGAGGAGAAGCGTGGTACAAGCCACACACATTGCTGATGAACTGATGTTACCATATGAATCATTTGGATGAGAATAAGTGAAATTCGGAACAAGTACGATTTCGAAAAACAAAATGATGCCACTTCCTAAATAATGCTCTAATCAGCACAATATGCCTCAGCAAAAATAATAAACTGTGACTAGACAGATAGAGGGGGAACGCGAAAACAGAGCTTACTTCAAACCGCCGAATGGCTAGTAGTAGACTAATAAACAAATCAGCCAATGGTCCACATGGATCTGGATCTACGAGTGCTTGTTCCAACACTTGCCACGAAAGCAACGACCTGTTCGGACGTGACTTTGATGAGTTGGGCACGTACAAATCCAGCACAGAACCGAAATTGTGAAAAAACTCGAGCAGCTGGAGCGCCGCTCCGATTGAAGATGAAGGTAGACGAGTGGTAAACTGGAATGCGGGGTAGGGAAACAATGAAACAGAAGTAGAAATCACATGCTTGATGAAATGACTTCCTGATCGGACGTGGTTTCACCCCATTCCTGTGCCAGATTGTCCAAGTATTAGAATAACCTTTATCCAACCGAGCCGGAAATGAAGTTTCTGAAAACCTACACACTGCTGAGTGGAAGCTGATATGGTTGCTCTGAAAGGAAGTACTGAACCATTGTATGCAAGCCAAAAATAATACTTGGCTGGGCTTAACCGCCTAGTAAATACAGAAATTCCGATTGGTATGTTTCGTTCGAACCACATGCTCCTTCCAAACTGGTAGAACCAGCCATCATTATTCTCGATGTTCTCGATGTCAACCTTATCTAACGCAAGAGTAAAATGGGAACTGACGAGATTCCACGTTTTATAAGCATTTTTAAATTAACTCTAATGTCATTGAATTATGTACTTTTTTGGTATATTGCCTGTCTTGGGGTAAATTTCATGGAAATCCACGAGAAATATTCAGGTCACAGTCATTGGCATACACTGTCACACCGAACGAAATGGAGTGTTGGAGGTTTTGTCGTCAAAGTGCGTATCGATTACCTTAGTACCGTTCAACTTACCGTTGTTTTTCCAAGGCAGAGAATTTGCTATTGATGCGAGTTTTGTTCAAAGAAACCTTTCTCTAGCACGTAACAGTGGACCCTAGAATAGTTCAAAGTATTTAAATTGTTAGAATCATGGCCATTTTACTGATTGCCTGTGACATTGCCCTGCACCACAATGACCGGGGCGAAAAAAAAACAAAGTCCGAATAAGCGAACTTGGCACTTTAGACACAATCCAGGAGCATCATATTACAACCCCGATTTCTAGGCCGAATCAATTTTTATTTTTAATATATTGTGAACAATAGTGGAATGCCATAGCCTGGTGTATAAGATTGATCCACAAAACAAGTATGATGTCTGCAGCCAGTAAGTAGACAACTTGACACCATTTGACACATTTTCTCTAAATAATCAACATTGTCCAGAGCCCCCTCAGCATCATCACGATGACGAAATCGAAAACGAATCACGCTGTGGAGCATTCTCGGGTGTGAATCACATTTTCAGTCGGTCGTGTGTACGTGTCCGTATGCATGTCATGATTTGTGCAGGTCTTTGTACTTACCTCGCAGTGGTTCGGCGCGCGACCATGTTCAAAAGAATTAAGGTCATTCAATGAAAACGAAAATATCCAAATCCGAACTGTTGTTTATCAACAAACATTCTTCTCAATGGTGTATGAGACCGTCAACTTGGAGGTGAACGGTATGAAGGAAATGATATAAAAGTACTTCGCACATTGATGAATTTCAATCAAAAGAGATTCGCGAAGCTGAATGACCCGGCGCATCGTGCTTTTTTTGTTTTGTTCAGGAACATCTCGGCCGGTATTTCGCTTTAATTTTAATTAAAATTGGACTGAATTATGCAACCATTTTATTCCTTGCTTTTATTTGCCTGTTCACCTCTATATGAATATCCTCAGTATTATTTTGCTAAGCGGTATATTTGACTGAATGTTTACTACTTAACACATCTAATTAGATTGTCGCTGATTGTATTGTATTGTATTTGTAACTTGTGTAGGCATGTATGCTTACATTTCAATTAAAAATGTACACTGTTCGTCACGCAGAATGAAATTCAAAAAAAATAAAAACAAAAGGTTAAGAATGTCGGTGATATACATTATGTACAAAGCATTTGACGTAGTTCATTTGATACCTGTTCTTTTTGGTAAGTAGTCGGGCCAGGTAGGGTACAGGGGAATTTTTATAAATGTTAATGATTGTGTGCATTGCTCAAACCCAGCTCTCGAAACGCTGATCGTTTACACTTAATCGGATTCATGTTTAAATTCACGAGGGTGTCAAACTTTGACAACAGCTCACCCGAGTAAATGTCTGATTCGTTCCACACGGACGTATGCTTAACAATTCTTCTTCTTCGGCTATAGGCTATAGGAATTTATAAGTAGTAAGGAGAAGAGTAGACGGCCGCCGGTTTGGAATATGGATTATGATCACTTCTACAACCGTGCAGAGAGTGGAATAGTTTCAATTTTCCTTTGCTTGGTCTATTGATAACTACTCATCGAAGCACTTTGTCAGGAGATATAGGACTGAACAAAAAAGCCGCACATTTGGAGCTTTTTTGTTTGGGTTTGTATTTCCAAAACTTTCGTGCGCATAAATATTTATTCGTATTCTCTTCAAAGCTTTGTGACGGCAATCGTCGTAGAAGACAAGAACGGCAAACTTCAGGGTATTTCCGAATACAGAAAAAATAGCCCATAGATTGTGACCAGAGCACAATGCAATTGTTGTGCAGATAAGAGAGCATTTTTTTAACAGTTGAGATTTTGTGTATTATATTTTGAACGGAAGCGAACAATCAGGTCAATATGTGGAGGAATTAAACCCATTTTGACAACCACAAGCGATCGACTGAATTTATGTGAGGAATCTATTTCGATTTCAATGAAAAGGTCTAAAACGTAACCAAAAAGGTTAACCTTCAGATAATCTCACACAGGCGCGTTTCAATCAAAACGAAAGAAAATGAAAATCGAACAACAATTTTGAACATGGGCGACGTATTCCCTTCACAGGAACTCAACTGACCACGGCTTCCCAAAGAAGTAAACTCAGTCAATTGTTCAGAATTTCACAATTAACTACCAGCAAGTTATCAGTAGTATAATTTTTTAAACTGAAATAAAACCGAGGTTGTTCGGAGGACCAACGCGTACGGGCTTAAATTTGCCACTTTAGAAGGGACTGCGAAAATCAAGTATTACTACAATCAATATCGGTAACTTCGCAGACCAATCAATCTATTTTCGATAAGTACATCAGGAACAGTTTACGACTCTACTACCCTTTATTAGCAACCAGAGGCGAAAAGTCAAATCCAGATAACCCAAATGTTGGCCACTTATGTATGGATGAACGCTACACTACACAATTGACGTGGTGTGATGCTTGCGGGCCTCCATGTCCCTGTAAGCTATACAGGATGGCTTCTCACAGCTGCAGATTCAATCTGAGGTGATAGTCAATGGGTAGAGGCCAGAAAAAGCTCAGTCTCACAAAGCCGGCTAATCGAGCACCTCATGGCTTCCTTTTTCTATCCACTCTCGCCCCTGGAGGTCACTCCAGCAAAGAAACACGAGGAGCAGTTTATTGATGAAAACCCGTTAGATGGACGTAGGAGTGAGTGGTGCTTCCTCCTGATGGTGAGAGAAGTCTTCGCACTTTATTGGACGGTTACCACCCGCCCAGACTGGGCAGTCCACAGNCAGCCAATAAGGTGCTTGCCTGTCCACGTTCCGCTTGCCTTGATGCACCAACAACCAACGTACCGGCAAACAACACAACCGAAACCTGAAGAGCTATCGTGACAGGTCTCAGGAAATTCCTACACCGGTGCTTCAGTCACGCGTTGGATTTACTCCTCGCTGATTTATGGATCAAACTTTTCGGTCGAAGACTCCGGTTGAGGTTCCTCAAAAAAGCCGCTTCGTCGGTGGTCTGCTGTAAAGTATGTCCCAAGATCTTAGGTACCCAGTTGGACCTCTTTCCCATTGCCCAGATCCTTCTCTCGATCCCAAATACCTATTTTTGTATCATCCATGAAATATCAATCAGCGTTCAACTAGTAAGGTCAATCAACCAGTTTTCGAAACCAAAATCTCTTCATTTAGCCGCATTTAGTGTATGCATAATCTACCAGATCGGTCAGAAAACTGTCTTCGCCAGAACCCTTGAAACATTCAATCTACATTGTATCTTGAAAACACGCATACAATACCCCCATTTATTCTCCTGACCCAACCTCGACCTCACGCTTCAACCTTTGTGTGTCAGCATCCGACAACCATAGTCTTCCTGGTCATAGGATTGCGCTAAGTACCAAGATTGAGCGCTCGCTTCTTGGCTGGAATCCAGTCAGTAGCCGACTGGGCGCTGTACGTCTCAACGGTTCAGTACGGATCAACAGGTACAAAACGAAGTACCGATGCTTCTTCGTCGCATCCGTGTATGCATCGACCGATTGCAGTACACCTGAAATCAAGAATGAATTCTACAAGGACCTTTCTCTATTACTCTAAAGTGCTCGGTCAACGGACGACGTAGTAGACGCCGGAGACTTAAATGCTCAAGTGGGAACACGGGACGAAGCAAAAAAGGCATCCTGACAGACCACAAGCAATCCCAGCCAACCTGACGGAGAACGAAAATCGCCTACTTCAGTTCTGTGCAGACCACGGATTGTTCCTGTCAAACATCAACTTCTCGCACAACAAATGACATCACCTTAAGCGAAAACCGCCTCCCTCTCCACAGCGATGGACTCAAATCGATCACACCACCATGAGTTATTATACTCCGGTCGATCGTCTGCGGAACGTCGGGATTGAACGCGGGAGAAGCAGCCTGGTTTTAGACATAGTAGAGGTTGTATCGACCACATCTTCACTCTTCGTCAAATTCTGAACCACCGACACCCTTTTCGTAGACCCATCATATCTGTCTACCTCGATCTGAAGGCAGCTCTCGACTCAGTCGATCTCTCTAAACTCTGGCGCCGCCTATCCGAAAACTGCGCCCCAGAAGTTGATTTAAATTTTGTGATCCCTTCATACTAACAGCCGTAGCGGAATCCGAGCTTGCGGCACTGTTTCACCCGAGTTAACCACGGAAAGTGGTGTTCGTTAGGCGTGCCCTCTCTCTCCGTTTCTACTGACTTGGACATAGATTTAATTGTTGAAACAGCCCTACCCTCGTGCGAGGGTAGCGGCGTCGATTTGCTCCCTGGTTTTAGACTGTCTCATCTGAAGTATGCAGGCAACATTGGGCTGCGAGCTTTTCTGGGTAGCTTGAGTGTCGGCGTAGCCACGTTTTTGTGTGCGTTTTGTACCGTCAAAGTTTAAAATGTTACTGCAAAACTGGGTTGGCCCAGCACTCCAGCCTCATTGTAACTGGGGAAGGAGTAGAGGAATAGAACAAATTTTGTTATTTGGGCAGCTATAAATCACCAGATGGACGCATAACGGACGAAGTGATAGCTCACATACAGAAGGCTCGGTTGGCATTAGCCAACTTGAAACATCTATGATGTAGCCGCGACGTCAGATTGTCAGTGAAGAGTCAAGAGTATTATGCGGCAGTTCGGCCAGTATTGATATACATCGGAGAAACTTGACCATTAAGAAAAAAGGATAAAGAAAAGATAAAATGTCAGTGTTTGAACACCGTCATTTACGCAGCATTCCACGAATCTGGTGGGGTAATCGGACAATTAATGCTGAGGTTAGGTGCCCGGGTTTAGGTAACGGCGATCACCCACTGGAGGCAGTGGTCGACCTTCATAGATTACTTTGGTTGGGACATGTGTTACACATATCACGAAATACGTTGATAAGGCGGTGGTGTTTGTCGAGACAGGTAATGGATGGACGATAATTTAAGGGACCTGGCAAGGAGTGTAGAAACCCCAATCGGGAAACTTGCTGACATAGGTCATGTCCGGCATCCAAGGTGACCTCGGGTTCAGTGTATTACATGGTTTGAAACACTGAGTAATATTGCTGACAGTGATAAACGATGCACCCGCTCAATGTCTCAATAACTGTAGCCCGCCTCAATTCTGTATTTTTACCCGCACTGATTTGAACACTTCGATCTTATTTTTTACTCCATCATTCAAATGGGCAGTTCAATAAGAGCAACCAAAATCGCTGCACGAAAGTGTATGTTTAATGATAGTAAAGCTGAAACTCAATCCATTTGAGGGGGTTAAATTTATCTGTGATCATCAACAGACATGGGGTCCTTCATGGGACTGGTCGACACTGTGTACTTCTTTTATCCTCGCAGAATCAAACTGTGAACTCTCGGGTTAACATCCAAACCCCTTACTCCTGAACCACAAAGTCAAATCGGTAATGACAAAAGTGAAATCCTAACGACTTGTATGTAATGTGATGCCCAGTAGCTGTGAAATTGAAGGAATTAATCCGTAATCCGTCGATGGACAGATAACCAATTCTAATTTTGCCCTCTCGGCTGACTCCAACTAGTCTGGCCTGTCACGCCTGTCGCAAATTCAATTGGCATCAATTAGAATAACAAAAATCTAACTAATAACACGATATTCAAAGTCGAAAAAAGAACTTCATTTGTCAGAACTTATCTAGATGAAAACAGCAAACATTGAATGAGAAACTGATAGTTTTCTGTCTTTTGTCGTCGCTTATACCACACATCTGATGAGATGCAATCAGGTTGCACAAGTTTTCACATCACCTGAAATGACGTGCCAATGCTGATAATGCGGTAAAAGTGAACGAATTTTTCAATCACTCGTCTAGCTCCGTGTATCTTCCATCATCAGAAGTAACACATTTCTGGTCGTAAGATACTGTTACTAACTTAGGTAAAGGTCATGATGATGTTCTCGTTTAGCCATTTCTGGCCTATCGCACGCAAAACCGTGCACACTTGTACAAGTCACAATAGCAACAAATTGGTGGCATATCATGAGAACAAAATAAAAGCTTCACTGTGTCGCATGGAATTCACACGTAACGAGTTCACTAAATGACAAACCGGGTAGATCACTTACGGGAGACAGATCTGGCAGAGGGACCAAATCAGACAACTCCAAATCCTCGCGTCGACGGACAGATAACCAATCACGTTCCAATTTCGCCCTCTCGGCTCGCTCCAACTGTTCCTGCGTCATGCCTGACATCAATTAGAATAATAAAAATATAAATAACAACAAGAGTCATTCCATTTAGAAATCGATCTAACAGTTGACAAAAAAACCTGTTGCCTCCTGAAATTATCACTTTTACAGAACTTTTATCAAAGAAGCGTCTACTTGACCAGCTGACTTGATTTAATGCAGCTTCGCCATCGCTTGGTTTAATATTGTATCGAACGTACTGAAGCCATAGTTGATGTTGTACTCAAAGTTGAATAGTCAGTTCCCAGTACCGAATGTCATTAAAACCGTGGGATGTAGTTCACTGAGTGCGCACTACACCAAAATGATGGCGGTGGTCCAGTGGTTTAGTCGCTATCATCGATATGCTTTGGACCTTATGGTCCGAGGTTCGAACCACCAACTTTGGTGGTAGGCAGCTTCATTGTCGTCCCGTTCAAGGGCACACTTGTGCTGATGACGTCACCTCTACTGGTGATGTAACGTTTGCAAACAAATTGCAAATGGGCAAATGGAAGCGATCAACGTGTCCACTTTCATGGGTGAAGATGTTCATACACTCCACTACACTGGGTTTCACTCGTAATCTCCTCCAAATGTCTCTTTANTATATATATATATATATATATATATATATATATATATATATATATATGCGTAGACTTCATGAGTTTCGAATTCAACAGTTGATTATCTCCAAATTCGGGTACTAGAATGTTTCTTCGTCTTTCTTTACTGTTTACCTGCTATCTTTTCTTATCTCCTTAAACGAAGACTGGGAGTTGTTTCGACATAAACTGATTGCCATTGGCCATACTCCTTTAATCCCACAAGAGGAGTTGATCACCATTATGTGCAAACGTTATTTGAGTGCATGTGAAAACTTTGCGCATAGAATTCGCAGGAATCCCACTCTCTTCCACTGGACGACGGTTCGATTTATTGTAGTGCTCCTCCCCGTTTGGTAGATACCGTTGTGTGCTACCTCTCGCATAAAAATATAAGGTAACTACTTAATGGTGCCCCTTCTTAGAACGTATGCCGGTTAATGAATCACAGTTTTCGTTGATTTAAAAACTTCCAGACCTAATTAGGTTATCTCTACTAAGTCCATATTTGAATGAAACGTAGACACAACGGTCACACAAGTGATAATTACAATGCAATGCCAAGGAACTGGTGTGGTGGTCGCTGGATTTGGGAATGAGGAAAACCATAGAACTCTTCCAGAAATAAAGGAACGTGCAAATCTGAGCGAGGTTAGTAATGACCAACAAATTCTCGATGAGATGGAATTAACTCTCTCTCTCTCTATTACACAATGTGAATAATGAACAAATCATCAATGTTCTCACTTTCATTATTATAGGTATTGAGTATACAAATGTACAGGCAACTTTTGGGAAGGAAGTCGCGGTCATACAAAAGATGTGCAGAAACTACAGAAATGAGAAAACCAGACAGTGGCGGAATTGGAACAGAAAAGTTGGGTCGCTTTTTTGATTGCCCCAACCACACGATCACCACCACTACAGTAAATGGGAAAATCCTAGTGGTCCAGAAACACATAACAGGGGAAGTAGAGGAACATATACAAAGGATCCAGTTTTCTGATTGTGCACTTGAGAAGTGAGAGTGAAATTTGAAAACAGCTAGGCAAAATAACACATGAAAGATCATGCACAAACTTTATCAGTTCAGTTCAGGTTTTACATCTATTAACCATACACTTTCGTGCGACGGTTTTGGTTGCTGTCTTTTGGATAAAAGAGCAAATACTGTCGGGTTTAGCAGAGCTGAATGCTACTAGGCGCGTCCCTGGGTTGTGGACAGGGGGATATCTTCACCGAAAGAGGTTACCTGTGAATAAGTTGTGGAGTACCGAAACAAATAAGCAGTTGCGAACAAACAGCGGCGGCACTACCAGGGTGCGGTGGGTTTCAGGCTGGTCACCGGGCTCCTGTTCAAAAACCGCATAAGCCCAATGACGATGTAGTGACAAAAGTCGATGTGACTGGCCTTTTAAAACTGAAGTCATTGACCCCCTCACTTCCGAGGCGAGGGATTACTTCCTGCTTCTTGCAGTTTCGCACTTGGTTGTGCAAAGGATAGAGGTGCGCCCTCAAAATAAAAAACGCCGAGTGACGCTGGTGACGTCTTTGGTACCAAACTCCCAAGGAACTTCATGATCATGTCTGGAACCGGTTATCCTTTCCAAGGAGCTAGCTGCAGTCAAGTAAAGTAAAAGTAATCCCGTTTTATCAACACAATATGTGGATGGACTATGCCACTGAACTCAAACACTCCAGGGATGTTAAATATCCCAACTGGTTATCTGATTTAAAAAGGCAACAGACATGGTGATGAGTAGACTGTATCGGAATACCCAAAGTGACAGAGATGAAAACTTTTCACGTATTCTTTGCTTAAATCTACAGACACCAGCACCTGTGTACGGTGTATTGGTGTGGGTCTCACTCCTTGGGAGTTTGTTTATTCCGCGCAATCCAATGTACGATGAACACGACGGAACTTTGTAAGTGACAGCAAACAGAGTAGTGGGCTAGGATTTGGTTCTCGTTGAGACTCATCCACCGTATGTGATCATCAACATACAGGTGAACAGCCGGCTTTGATAAACGAAAATCAACTATAACATTGCACAGATACGAGCAATCCGCGGTGCAAAACAAAATGGGACTGTCTCAGTGACAAAACTTCAGCGGGAGATATCGGAAAAACAAAAAAAATAGTCACCTGATGTGGAGGCACTACAATCAGCACGCCAGGTATTGGATGCAGCCGAATTACCATTTGATTCCACAGATCCGTCTGTATTGCATGATTTCGGAAAGGACTGTTTCCGACCGGTCGGTGTATGTGATGTGTGTGTGTGTGTGCAACCTTGCATGCTGGGGGAATTTAGTGAAGTGGCTGTCATGGGAATAATCTGATCTACGGGTCGGATCTGTGATTGAGCACTCGAGTCCGAGGCAGATAATGTCAGTGAAATATCTATCGGAACAAAAGAAAATAAAACAAAAAAATGATGACAGAAAAAAGCACACCATTAGAAATACATATCATGCCACAAAATCATTTTAACTCAACGGGCAATGCTGGCAAAATGAAGGTTACTATCTTTCCGACAAAGTACTCCAGAAGAGGCAAATGAACCAACCAACCGGTTACCGGCTCAGCCAGAGCAATGCTGCCGTCTTGTGGTTCGCGCTTAGTTGCGCAAAGGCTAGGATGCACTCTTGAGCAAGGCTTATTCTGGGCTGGGCCGTCGACAACAATAAGTTTAGACACAGTACACACGGATGCAGAAACCCTTGGTCTCCGTTTCATCTATGGCAATCGCCAATGGAATTCAAGTGGGATCACAACTTGCCGCCGACCACCGAGAGTGAGCAGCTGCAATGCGAAATATCCAAGAATCTGACTTGTCCTCTCCCAGCCGCCGTAGGGACAATGAGTGAAGACAGGCTCCGGCCAGTCCCAAACAAGCACCAGAATTGAACAAGAGTACTGTGTCACCTTGCTCACAACTGAAAAATCCCGATGAATATCACTACAGAATGTTCGTAAGAAGTGAAAATGGGAAGTTTCGGGAACGAAATACGATTAAAATGTGATTCAAAAAGTTTTCATCTACAAAACCTAGTTGAGAGGACAGGTATTTGTACGATTTAAATGTAGGCATTCAAAGGGCGGGGGGGTATCGGTGCGTGGACGAGAGTTGAAATGAATAAAAAACAGTTTACTTACAAAACTCAATCAGTTCCTGCCAATTCGGTTCTGGAGCAAGGTACAGATCTCGCCAAGTTAGTGGACCATGAGGAAATAAACCGTAGCGTTGGAGAATAGGGGTCTAGAAAATAGGTATGAGGATACATAAGGGTAAATGGAATCTCGAGTTGAGTAAACCCACTGTCCAACAGAAAAGTTGACCAGATTAATTAGTTCACTTCAAGGGCTGAAAGTCTTAGGAAATGAATGGCGAATTGCGTTCGATGAAAGAAAGAGCAACATGCTCTCCAAATGTCATTTGGGAAGTCCATGAAACAAAAAAACGATCTTAAAACAAGTGTGAACAAGTGTCTATGAGATTGCGTGGACATCCAAATTCAAAATGGAAACTGATAATTTTACTCACTTGTCTACGACGCTCTTCAATATCCTTTTATAAACAATGTCTTTTCTAGGAGCGTCAGACGTCACAAGCCATCACGACGAGACTACACCTTGACGTGGTGCGATGGTTTGTACACCTCTGTGACCCGAGTTACACAGGATAGCTTTTGTCAAGCCAGACCTTATCATGCCTGGAAGGACAATGGGTAGAGGTCAGACAAAGTTCCAGGTTGGTGGTTCGCCGGGAATTTGCGTTTCAGTCGATAAAAAGCTCTGGAGGAGTAATCGATCCAAGTAAATGGGCCTCCACTTCGCCTCAACCGCTGTCTCGAGATTAGGTTCTTGTTAGAACTAAAGGCTTTGGACGAGAACGCTAATCGTTCTCCTGCTTAGTGGCTGGACACCCTAGCAGTACCTCTTCAGCAAACCCCAATGCATACACAAAATAAAAATAATTTCATAATGCATCGGTCGTTGCGCAGGATGATCAGGACCGCGCTGCCCATTGCATCGAGCGAGGTGGGTAACGATAAGTGGGCTGGTTACTGCTGAGATATACCAACCTTTAATTAACTCTTCAGCTTCCGTTCCCAACACTATTTCTTTACCCCTTCTACCGACCGGTAATAGTCCCTGAAGCAACTCGAATGTCGCTCGTCAAAGGTTATTGCCAAATAGCACTGTAAGTGATTTACCACGGAATGGGTTACAGATCCTAAGCCTCGCCAATCATTGAATCTGGGGGCCTTCAACGTGAGGACGTGATGCAGCTAGGTCAACAAGCTTGTCTGGCTCGTACGATGGAATCCTGAGGAAGCAATATTTGCTGCGTGTCGGAAACTCGGATCCAGGATCCCACTGCTCTAAGCCACTTGAGCGCCCCAGATTTGTCGACGAGATACATTCTTCGCACATCAGGCGACGATGAAGCTCGTTCAGTA
>UZAN01053059.1:0-11369 GCA_900618425.1 Echinostoma caproni
ACACGTCATTGGTGGATGGTGCCAGCCAATCCAAGACAGTGTAGACAGAAGCAAGATTATAGAAGCAGTATCTGAGATCCAGTCCGTGATAGCTGATTATTGATTCGGGTTCTGTGATTCATATTGCGTTGTTGGTGTTCCAAATTCCCTGCGTATAACTACTGCTGCAACCATTACACCGTTCTCCTGACAGAAAATCGCCAATGACATGGGACATGTGTGCAGGTGTTTTGTCATGGCGCAACAATGTCCCTCACGATCGAGTCCTTGGACTCCGCCTGGCAACAGCTTCGAGGACTGTCAGCAAACAGTTGGTGGTGTACGAGTCTCCGGTGGCTGTGCGACCGACTATGGCCACTATCATGGCCACCATCTGCTTTGCCACACTATGCCAGTGTCTGAATTTCTGAGGCGACGCCCCACCAACAGCGTCCATTGAACCGATTGGTGCTTGATCTCAGGGTCGAAACTATACGCCCAAGTCTCCCAAACTGCATTGGAAGATCGACCATTAAATCTGGTAAGCATAGTACGGCACTAATTCACTCGAACTGCTTTCTGTTCCTCACTGATCTGATGGGGTACCAAGCGTATGCAAACCTTTCTTTGGCCGAGCTTCTCATGTTGGATGATGCGGTTGATCCCGATGGCTTTCGCCAGCTGTGCCACTGTCAATCACGTATCCTCTTCCACCATCGCTTGCACAGTAGCAATGTTGTCCGCTGTGGTGGCCTCCACAGGTCGACCACACCGTGTCTCCATCCAGAGACCGCAAATCAAAACCAATGTTTCTTGGAGTCCGGTAATCATCAAAGGCAGCTCGCAAACGATCAGCATTCCATGATTGCAGTAAACCACATTTGTATTCATAGAAAATCATCATCCTCCAATGACATAGACTGAGTTTCATCCTTAAAGTACGAATATAGCGACCCTCGTATGACTTGTGAGCTGTGTTCGGCTGAGTTGATATTTGGTTCTGTGTGAACAATATTCGGAATACGAGATTCCAGTTCATGTTTTCCTTGCCTCCCCGACACATCTGCACCTCGTAGGTGTATTGCTTATCCGGAAACGTTTTGCCCAACGCCTCCGTAAATCGATAACTATTGCAAAGAATCCTTAACTGACTGGAATATTAAGTATGGCGAGACAAACGTTACAGTTAGTTTGAATGAAACCACATATGATTGTTTCTCGACAAAGCACACAGTTCACTCAATTTCATTTTCTCACAGTTGGTACGTGATCACAATAAGGGGCTGTTGACATTGGGGGCTACACAATTTGACTGAGATTACGCAACCCCGGTCCTTGATACTCAAAAGTCGATTACACAAGCACTTCGTTCTTCTTCGTAGACTTGATCACCGTTCATTCAGTGTTCTAAATCCTTCTCTCGTCACGTGTGCTTATTCACTGCAGTTTGATGTAAGTAGGTGACTGCAAAGTGCAAAACGAAAAGTTCACATGGGCAGTCATTAGACCAAGGTCAATGGTTAGTTTGTTCATAATATATTATGAATGCATATGAATACATATTTACTTCCTTTTTGTTTATGGATGGATTATCGAGGTGTAAAACAAAATTTTCAAGAAGGGGTCCATAGCTATAGAAAGACTGTCTGGGGAAATATCGATAATGGGAAAACAAACGATGGTGGCAGGGTTCAAATTCAGGGCCCACAGATGATTATTTTGATAACCTTACCACTCGACCACCACTACCACCGCCCACCTACGTACATCACCAGACCGGCAGGAGACTCATCAGCCACATGTCGAGCTGCACAAAGTACTTACTTGATTTGACTTGAACCTATCGACCGATCAGTATAGGTCAATATGACAGTTATTAATCAGAAGAGGTTTTGCAATTGAACAGTAATCTCAATGGGACGTTGAACTGAGTTTTCCCATTCACCATGAGCGGCAAATGTCCGCTACACTCTCCCTTTTTGTCGGCACTAATAATCCGGCCATTAACTAAAATTACCATCAATGTTATGTTTGTGTGTGTACAAACACATTCCGGAATATTGAACTTTACTATGTGGAGGAAAAGATGCACTCAACAGGGCATACCGAAACGAGAATGGACGGAATGATGCATGATGAAACCCACATATAGCACTTATACTCCAAAGTAAGAGGGATAAACTACAATTTGAATGAGTTGTACACTATAAAACTGGGATTTATTCGGGTGCAATTTCAAAGCATCATACATACATGCTTAACGACTCCAGTGCAATGGTCGAAATGGGAAATATTCCTTTTCGCATCTTCACATCGCTGCTTTTGCAGATCTGCATACAGGAAGGGAGTATTTTCTCAAATTGAAAATCATCTTTGGCGAGACCAACTGGAGGGAAATCGATTGTGCAGTAGGCAGAATGGGGAGAACATGCTATTAATGAAAAAAACATTTTCGTTGACCAATCGAGACAAAACGAAAGAAAACAATCTTATTTACTGCACATCCTTCCTGTTTGTGAACACTAGTCTGTCAGTCAGTCAAGGATGCGGCTTAACTGAACTGTCGTACTGGATAATTTGTAAAGCATATATCACCTCCAACTAGCAACATTTTGTCTATGAAGTTGAAATTTAATTTGCAAATGTCATCATCGGAGAGGTCCGTAGTAGTTCTAAACTTCAATCGTCTACGTTGGTCGTGTATAGGCTACGACGGTTCGGCCTGACCTGTTCTACGATACATAGACTTTCCCTTTATGGGAACAGGATAAAAGCAGACTGTCGGTGCTGTCTACGTCACATTGCATAAATCTACTGGGGAAATTGGACAAGCAAGTACTGAGGTTAGTCACCGAGCTCTAAATCTTCGCAGCCGTCAGCAAATAATCCACCCTCATAGACTACGCTGGTCGTGACGTGTTGCACGTGTGTGCTGATTAGAGGCTACGAGATGACACATTCCCCGGAGCGACACGTTACCGTTTGAGGACAATCGCGATCAAGCAAGGTTAACGGGTGACGTCAGCAAAGCGTGTGCGTGCTACAGTTTCTGATCTACAAACCATAGGTCGATTGTATCAACCAATCAGAAACTGTGCAGCCAAGACTGAAGCTGAACAAAGGCAAAAAAAACGCGATTGGTAGAAGCGCGGATGACCAATGAGCATATTTTGTACATATTATTTAATCCCCCTGATTTCTCGGTTACTTGGGATGCAAGTGCCAGTGTGACCCCGTGTACTTACGTGACGTCCGTGATTGCTGATCATTGATTCGTATTTCGTGTTTAGTGCGTATTACAAATACTACAGTTACTACGGCATGTCACAAACTAAGTTGCTATGGCGCGAGATATTTTTCGAGGCTGATCAAACTAAGTCTTGCAATAAGGGTATGGAAATCATACCCAGGCCACATAGGTCCTGTAAACTCAAAGATTCACGACGTGGTCCTAGTGAATTTTCAGTCAACGGCCCACATGCTTCCCGATCGGGTGCTATCATACTCCACACACACATCTAACCATCCTACCTACACACGTGTTCACACTCGTTGTAACACACAACACATACGCACGCACACCGTGACAATGCATACCAGTTATGCGGCGCCGACACGCACTAGGACAAGGCAACCAGTCATATGACCATACACGTACTTACCGCGCCTGTCACCTCACCACTCTGACCCATTCGCGCATTCATGAGCCCAGCCAATCAATGTACTTGACCTGGTGACATTAACCCATTAGTCTGGGTGACTGGGGTCCCACACAATGGATGATACACCGGACTATTACGTACAATCTCTGTGGATTATATTACGTTGTCTATTTACACGAACTCGGGGGAATCTTGATGTGAGTACCTAACCCTTTCACTATCGATGTATGCCAGTCTCCCATTTACTTGCACTAAATGTTAGTCATTCATTTCTTACAGAACCGCATTGATATACATAAACCTATCCCGTACGATAAGGTGTTTACGTTTTGCCTAACTCGACTGGGATTGTGGCTAACCAAGCGAGTAATCAGAGATCAGATTTAACTTAAAAGAGATCCACAGAGCTTACAGGTTCCGTTAGGCTCCCTGGATGGGGATCGCGAGATCATTGTAAGCGGTGATCCGAAATACTGTGATATGGCTGAGTGTTGGAAACAGTGGCACTTGTGCATATACTCATCCTTCTTACGGTCTGAGTCTATATGCATTTTCTCTCTCTTATCTCGCACTCTTATCTCAACATGCCAATGTTCGTTTTCCCTTTTTATCCATACGGGCAGCCGAATCATCGGAACCAAAACCGACACACTAAAATGTATGTTTACTGGTTGTAAAAACTGAAACTGAACATCCCACAGTAGGGCACCGGTATTACTTGCGCTGTTCATGTACCAGTTTAAGTAGTGTAACGTCTGATATTTGTCACAAACGATTGTCTATGAGCTATTGTCTTTCACCTAGAACTGAACGGTGTTTTTCTCTCGATGCGTCTTTGATGGATAAATGGTTACTGTGACTGTTTGTCAAATTCTTTCACTAATGATCGCTACTGTTCCTTGGCGATAACTGTTTCAAGTGGAATACTATCAAGGTTTCAGTTGATGGAAATATTTCTATTCTGAAACTTTCGAAATGTTGAAAATGAGCTACCGCTGGCTTAATCTAGGAGTTTAGCAATGACAGCGAAAATCTAAAATTAGATCTGATCAAAATGGCACAAGCGCGCGATACAGCGCTCGGCGTGGGAAATCGTACGTGCGCGATTTATTCGAGCTGATCAAAACACAAGCTGATAGTAAAAGCAAAACTTAATTAACTCCAGAAGTTCCTATATACAGGTCTAATCGAAACTGAAGCAACAGGTCCTTGTGAAGCACTTATCGGTTCGTATGGGCAACAGCATTTATACTGAAGTAAATTTTTTTTTCAAAACTAATAATAAACAAGTCTTGGAAAGTCTTTATATTCGTGATTTTCCTGAATTGTTTATACTCAGCAGACGGAATGGTTCAAAATGTAGCGGATACTCCCATTTCGTCAGTAGTGGTTGACCTAGACCATGATGAGTTAAGAGGTAACTAAAGAGAATGGAACAGTTTTTATTAACAACAAATTAGCATTGATAATAAGCAAGATGTTAAGTTTGTGTACACTAGTAGTCGATTAGTCTGTTATTGTTCTTTAGAACGTTTTTGAGTCTCTTCGGCGTCAAACCCACCAACTTTTTTATGAAATCATTTTCTATGTGGTGCTCCATTACGTTTTAGTGCATCACAATCGGCTAGTACTGTATAATAAGAAAGATCACGACCACGACCAAGTAATGGTGATATTTACCAAACCTCGACGGTATACTTGATTGTGACCGATTGAGAAGAAAGTTTCCGTATCTTGAAGGGTTGAGAATAATCTTGATCTGATTCTTGTAATCACTAAGTGTGATCAAGGGTCCTGTTTGTACTGGATATCTGAACCTTCTTGGTTCTGATAAGTATGTCCTGGTTATGTGATCATGTCCGGATAGTCCTCAATTGCACCGGATTAGTTTAAACCTGTTCTGCTGCTGGTAATACCAGCGTTGGGTGCATGTGTTTCTTGCTCGGGGATTTAATGATCATATCTAGTGCAAACGGAAACTTGAGCAAAGGCAAGAGGTAAGAAGAGGGAACTGCCGTTGTGAAGCAGTCGGTTGAAGAACCACGACGCTTGTATATATGTGATTTGGAGACTCGGCACTCTTGTTGTTAGTGAGTTCAGTAGTACACCTGTCTGGACTGGGACAAGGTGTTTGCTCGTAGGAGACGGCCACTCATCGAGATGAGATTCTAGAGTGGGGGGGGGGCGGGGCGGGGAGAGGAGAGAGAGAAATCATTTTGTGGACCCAAATATTCGATGCAATTTGGCACTCTTTGTGATTCAAATGATTCATTTAATTAACAATGCGATTTGCTCGATTGTATGGTTTTGTGAAATCGCAAAATGTTGACTGATAGATTGTTTGGGAACATTTTCAGTTAAGTTGGCGAAAGTCTCCACGCCAGGTTGCTTGTCATCACTGAATGCAATAATTCATTCGAATTTCAGTCGAGAAGTTGTGGATTGGATTGAACAATGCACTCTGGTTTTATGTTTTCGAATGCCTGTTCTCATTGTCACCAATATTCTACTGGATATCTTAAGTTATTAACCTTAAGTGATTCAATTACAGGTTTTGAGAGAGTAGAGACACAACGAATATTGCATCATTTTATAGACCCATAATGGATCTGGATTCGTGATTCTGGATAGAATGAATTACAAAGCAAAAATAGAGATCATCTTGAAATTTTCAAAAGTGCATCAGGGCGGAACATTTAACAAGTATAGAAAGAACCATTTCATAAAATGTACAACTGCTACCACTACTACAAGCCAAACAAGACACAAGCTCAGTGTGTTCTGTAAGAACCGAAATTCACAGTGTGCGCCATTCATATACACGGAGGTGATACCACAGGCCAGTGTGCGACACAAATTCATTATGAACACGTGAAATACTATCCATCATTTCTACTGCAGTATTAGGATCGATTTGTCTCGAAGCCGAAATCCGTCCAACGTCTGTGCAGATTCCCGGTGTGACGGGACACATACTGCCGTTCATTGATGAGGTTTCACTGATGGTGCAATTTTGTTTCAATTCGCATCCCGATTGACAAAAGCAGTCAGTCCATACTTGATGTAGCCACCATTCGGTGTCACTTCATACCAGCACCGTACCCAACGTGCACATGCATTTGCAGCNTGCAGCGTCTAATTGTGAAGTGTTCTGACAATTCTGGGAGTTACGAACGTTTAGCTTGCCAAACAAGAAGTTGACGGTGAGCCGATTTTCATGGAACGGCAAGTGTTCCCTTATGGTCAACCTGAAAGTGTGTTGAAACCCATCGAGGAAATGGAGCGTGATGATATCATATCACTGGTGTTATGTCAAGCGCTTTGGCAACACCAAGAAAGGTAGCAATTCAAAGCGATGGTAAAACACCACGAATTTGTGGTGACTATCGACTGACCCTGAATCCTCGGTTGAGAAAATAAGTCATCGCGACCCTGGAACCGGACGACTTGATGAAACCATTGCGTGGCAGCACTTGGTTTGCGAAATTTGAAGCAGATCTTGAAATTCCTCTTGTTCCAACATGCTGGCAATATGCTATCATCAGCACAGCTTCGGGACTGTATCAATACAACTTCTCGCAGTTCGGTCTACCTACTACAACAGGCATATTCCAGGCAGCCATTGACGAACTTATTTGTGGACTCGATGGTGTGTTGGCATATCAGGATAATGTCATTGTGTTTGGTTCAACGAAGGCTGAGCACGATGACAGGCTTCTCAAATTACTGGAGCTTTTTACTCAAAATAATGTGTTTTACGGTTGTGAGACCTTGAATTTGCGGGTAGAAGACACCCTTCGTTTAGCAGTGTTCGACAATCGATGCTTACGTAGTCTGGCCCAAGTGAGATGGAGTGAGCGGGTTAGTAACTTAAAAGTAAGTCGTCTGGGTGTTTGGGAATGCATCGAACAAGAACTCGCTATCTCATCGAATCCAGCTCAGTAGACTCCATTGGTTAGAACACGTTTTGTGTATGTCCGACAGTCATCTGCCGCAGCGCGCCTTGTTTGCAGTGGCCGTTACAGACTGGAGAGAGACACGTGGCGGCCAGCAGATGACGTGGAGATGAGGCATGAAGAAATGTACTGAGCGAATAAGTAGAGTAGGTGTCTCTCGTATTCCGGGATGGGGTCCAAAAGACTCTGAAACCACATGGTTGGAGACACTGAAGATCATGGCTGCGGACCGACAGCAATGGCGATCATGCTGTCACTTCTTATCAGTCCAGAATGCTTGAACTATTATGTACGCACAGTTGGGTTGTGTACTCTGTGTGTTGACCATAGAGGTTCGCTTTCTTTTCCCGTCCCTAAAAATAGGCCCAATCCCTGTCCTCCTTACACATTCTCACTTACCTTGTATGCATTGTGAGTTTGGCAGCGATGAGTGAAGTTCTCTTCACTGTATTACGCTGTACAATGATGATCATGGTGATGAAATGCATGTCCAGCTCTCCGGAATTGGAGGTTTTGAGTTTCAAAGTTAACTTGAAAGCCTACCGTCCTGATTCTGGTTGCTTTCGTCCCTTGAGTGAACTGGAATCACCGAAAGCCCAACTACTGTTTGCAGCTCAATCAACCGCAGAATGAAGGTCAACTGACAAGTGTGAACAAGTTCTAAGTGAATTAGTGGAGACACAACGAAGATAATGGATCTGGAGCCGTCATTCTGGACAGAATGAATTACAAATCAAAAATGGAGACTTTCTTGGAAGATGCGTTCAATTTTCAAAAGTGCATCAATTAAGACAGTTTAACAAGTCTGGAAAGAACGATGTGCATCTACTGCTAGTGGGAGGGGGGGAGCGATTTATTGATGAGTTCACTCAAAAGCACCTCACATCTCGCGGAAGTCAACTATCTCAGCTCTGCGGTCTGCCCAATGTACGCCAACTCGGGATACACATAAGAACTATTTACCCAATCGCTAACTCTCCAAAACACGCTAGCCAGTCACGAACACATTGGCGCGCCTTAATATTCAAGATACAGTCAAATGAGCGGACATTAAAGACCAACATTTATCCAGTATGGATGTGACATCACTGTTCACCATTGCACGAAACAGGTGATTTCATTTGTGATTATATACATACCAAGAAAATATGAATGCGAAGGTCCAGAGATGGAACTGAAGCGTTTCATCCTGAGACATATATTTCAAAGTTCACGGCATTTATTTTCGCTAGATGAACGGTGTTGCCATGGAAAGTGCACCAGGATCCACGATGGTGGATATCTCTATAGAAAGCACTGAGAAGAAACTATGATGCCATCAACCAAAACGCAGGTTTATGGAATATAGGTTGACGACATTCTTGTAATCAGCAATTCTGAACAGGATTAAGTCAACCTCTCCCACAAACTCAATGCTGTCCATAGAAGTATGAAGCTTTCAATCAAGTATGAACATGACAACAGTTTCGCATTTCCGGACTTGTTGATAGCCATACGCCAAGACAGTCGTGTGCACAGATCTGTAAACCGTAAACATACGTCGTAGGTACAGTACCTACACTATGAAATCCCCGTAGACCGTCTCGTATTTTGAATTTCAGAGCAAGGAAGCCTATATGAAAGTAATGGAGGATTTAATTCAATTTCAAAGGTGAAATTCGTCGCGTCTATAGCAAATGCAATGTTAACTGAAAAGCTAGGAAGCCCTGGACAGCTGTTTCGACCTAGTTGGGTATCATCCACAGTGCGAATCCATCGTCCAGACTGGGCATCGAACCCGGGACCTAATCATAGGTAGAACGCAAGCATACTACCCACTCGGTCACCGGGTAGCTGATCAGACAGCTTTTTCATTTTCCATTTGCACGACGAAGCACAGCACATCTTTGCGAAGTTTTTGCGGGCCACGGACTTGTCGCATCTCAACACTAGCCTCCGGGGTTATGACTCGGTTGGAAACATTCGCAATCTGACTACTTACTACATAAGAAGGAAGATTAATCAAATCAGGATGGAAGATCCTAAATATTTTCGGTCAATCCTGAAGGAATCGCTGGATTATGGTAACGTAGCGCGTCCGCGAGGTCAAAACAAGAACAAAAACTGGGAGTCAGTCGAATACAAAAACTCACGAAACACTTACGGGACTTCGCAGGACTGATGTGGATAAGCGACTAGCCCAAGGAGTTCCTTAGCAGTCTGGAACGATCTACCCAAGGTTAGCTGTTTCCACTCTTCCTGTTTACGTGCTTGCTGGCTAGTGACCAACTTGGCTGTCCTTTTCCATCAATCTATTAGTGCTTTTACCTAGGAACTGCGTGCTAAGTATTCGTTCCCAATATGTTATTGTTCAATAGGATAATTTGAATTACCATCACCTCATCGCACTCCAGAATCATGGTGGGACTGGCTAGTCATGACCTTCACATCCCAGTGGCAGTTACGGGATGTACTCAAAGGTAGTAAACAGTGGGATTTGCTTCGACACATACACTCGGTGGTTTCATCCAGTTTGCAGTTTGCATATCCCTCCCTCGAGGTTTCCGGTTATATCTAGAAAATGATGAACTTGAATGGGCATGTTCTGACTGCGCACAGAGGTTCGGAGCAGCAGCAGTTCGACAATGAAATCATATCCGTAAATGCGACCAGTCATAGAGTCAGCCCAAAATCAATCATGAGTTGGAGTCCATAAGGCCTAGACTTGGGACACCAGAGGTTAATATGAAGTCGGAACTTCTGAGACTTCAAGAAAATATCAACGCCAGAAAGGCTAGTTTTTGGAGTTTAACAAGGAGTTCGCCAACATGATAAACCAGTTCAAAAGTCTGAAATGGGGAAACTGACATTGCCGTAGGCAGAAACCGCAATGTAGTGATCAAGGGAATATCTGAGTGCCTGACTAAGAGAAAGGGACTTGAGATATCATGCATCCAACTTCCTCAGAAACTTAGGATTCCAGGCCTAAGCCCTAATAAAAACGATCTTCAGGATGGGGAAATGGTCTACCCCTGAGGAAAGGAAAGCTCAAAGCCCTTCGGCTAGTTTTTGTGGAATTTGGCAATCCGAGATACCGTGGGGCTTCACGGACGGAGGCTAAGAGAATCAGGAGCCTCAGACACGGGAAAGTCGGTATCTAGCTGGACAATGCTTCTCAATGTTCTAGTCTCCACATAACAGCAAATGTCAGGGCAAACACAGATACCCTGAACAATTCACCACGGTTAGAGCTCAGCAAACTGAAGCAGCCGGGAACAACATCGGCGTCTCTCTGTGTATCACATGCGCTCCAAAGTCGGGTACGGGTTCAAAAAAAAACGCTCGTAGAACATAGTACAACCGCAGGAATCCCAGAGATCAGTCCTACCCAGTTCTGCTTTACACGTGCCGACAACTATCCGTCCCTGTCCACCCCCAGTGAAGCAACAGTTGAAAGTTCATGCCCGGTCACACCCCTATGAATGGTCACCTGTGGGTGCCGACCTAAACCTAACCGAACATGTCCCACGGTGGGACACTTGTTAACCAATGGAAAACAGGTCAAAGGTCACCATTGATCATATAGACACGAGCGTCTTCCATCGCACGCCGTTTGCTTGAGACAAAGTATCAGTTTCAGCGTGGCAATTCGTCGAGCATATAGTCAATGAAGCGTGAACTGAAAAACTGGGAATCACTGAACAGCCATTTCGGCCTGATTGGGTCTCATCAGCAGTGTGATTCCATCGATCTAACTGGGGGTCAAAATTTGCATCAAATTCTCCATTACTCA
>UZAN01053067.1:2121-16920 GCA_900618425.1 Echinostoma caproni
CTGTGGGTCTTATGAGAATCAGTGCATGATCACTAGTGGAAATAGATGCGGTGAGTTTTAGGGCAAAATGTTCTGTTTGATTAGTAATAACCTTGTCTAAAAATGAATCACCTCTTGTGGGGGGACAAGCAAATATCAGTTAAGCCAAAAGAAGTTATGTGATAGGAGGATGCATGATCAAAGGGACCAACAATGATGTGGACACTATCGTCTATGAGGAGAACGAGAGACGGAATAAATGCATCAAAGAAAGATGTAATGTAAGAGTGGGTACAAAAGGGGGCTATGTATAAGTTGGTAATGATTGTATTTCTGTATCGCAAAAATCTAGGGAAACATTGAACAGCTCAGCAGTCGATGCCATCGGCGGAATATTCAAAAAGAATTTCAGACTTGCCGCTCCAGGTCGAGTTGATGTACGTGATCACTCCATCTCCTGTTTTCTTCTTGCAGTGCTTCCTATCCTTACGGAAGCATTTAAAACCATGGATTTCAATTAGTGAGTCCTTGACATTATGATCAAGCCAGGATTCTTGGACGCTAACAACACACGTGTTACGGTGGATGCGTGAATCAAGGGTGCACGTTAGATCCGTAATCTTCGCGAACAGCGACCGGATGTTCGTGCTGACCAATGAGGGGACAATCATCTTTGATGGCGGTGTGCGACTAATCGCATCTGGCCAGCCTCCGTGCTTGCGATTCTTCATTTTAGTAGGAATCCGAAAATGAGCCGACAAGGACACGAAAGGCACAGTATTGAGACGGTTGTGTTTGAAACCCATTATCTGAGACTGTGGATAGACCTTCCGAGTGGTCATTATGTGATATTCACGAAAACAAAATAATTCCGAGAGGGAGAAAAATCTATGATTGCACCAAGATATTTGACAGTGTTCACCCTGGATAAAGGATTGTTATCACTGTGGGGTCTGTCGGATATGGGGAGCGAGAAAAACTATACAAACACTCAACAAATTTACAGGGGTTCAGGATTAGCCCCGATGAGGAGAAGACTGACTGAGTTTTATCAAGATTATCGGTAAAAGCGCTTAGATCAGAGTAAGAAGAAATGGGTTGGCACAACACGACATCATCTGCATCTTTCAAAATTCGTTCGGGAGAAACACAGGGAATATCACAAATATAGGTGGAAAATAAGTATGGAGATAGCACAGCTCCTTGAAAGACACCCGAGTTGTTAACTAAGGGTTTCGATGTGGCCTTCCACAATCTAGTGGCTTGTACCCTATCGGTAAATAGTTGGATAGCCAAGCTAACAACTGCATGGGGGCATTCAAACGATTCCAGTTTTTGAACAAATTAGATCGAGGAATGGAATCAAATGCAGAAGAGTAGTCCAGATAAACACACTAAACAGACTTAAGGGAGTTATTCATAGATTAACTGATGAAATGAATGAGGGTAGAGACTGCGTGTAAGGTGGATCTATTAGGCTTGTAAGCAAACTAACGGATCACTGGGAATGTTTATAGACTGCTAAAGGCGTTTTAGGATAACCTTTTGCGTCAATTTAGGAGCTGAAGATATTAATGCTATTGGGGCAAAAACGTTTGGAGAGGATAGAAGATTTGGATGCTTTGGGGATTGGTATGATTTTGACTGGCCTCCAACGGTCGGGGATAGTAGAAGGGTGAAGGGATTCATTTACAATAGAGGTAATTGCCCCAGCTAGGGAAGCAGCACGAAATTTGAAGAGGGCTGGATGTAAGTCATCCGGGCCTGCAGCAGAAGACGATTTTTAACTTTTTAAAAGTTTTGACACATCACAATATGAGAGTGATTCCACGTTACAAACATTTTGTGACGAGTAGGCAGGAAGAATGTCTGATTACTGCGGCATTGAGATCATCAGCATCCACATCCAGCTTTGACCGTACGTTCTTCGTTCCACAGAGAAGTCCTATACCTTTCCACAGATGTTTGCTGTTTCCACTCCTCAGAATTCGTTTAGAGACTAATGTATTCAATCTATTTACTTCAGCATTGCTAAGCCTGGACAAACACCCAACAACTGAAGCATTGTGAGACTTGTACGCAGGTTCCTTTGTCGTCTCAGCGACTTTAGTAGGGGAGAGTTTATCCTTCCGTTGGACACACAGAGATTTTGAACAGAACAGCAGTAATTAAAAATGACGTTGATTGTTTGGGTGAATAGGGGGACACATGTGAGCAGAGAAGATGATGAAAACAATAGGGGGGCCTGTCTGAGATATTTATTCATGAAAGAAACACTTGCAAAGTTACTAAAACGAAATCTGATGTGCTCAAATCGGGAGAAAGATTTGTATGCTCTGTGTGAATAAACTTTAGGTTGAACTAAGAGTAAGAAGAAATATGAAGAAATGTGAGCTTTTAGTGCTACAGAAAAAAGGGTTGGGCGGTTCGTAATGACTCTGTCCAGTATACAGTTACCTCTTGTTGGAGAGTGACAGAGATCTGTCATACCCAATGATAAAAGTGGGTAAGTGCTGGTATGGTTGAAGTCACCAACGATTATGTGCAGGTTAACATCTGAAAGTGGGGCATTAAAAGGTATGAACGAGTCGAAAAACGACAAACGACCGAACTGTGTACAGGAGGGAGCTATATACAAGTTAGTTAAACTTGTGTGAATAAAACGGGAAAATCTAGGGTGATACGGTATCGTTTGGCACTCGATACCTTTTGAGCAGTACTGATAAACACATGGGACTTGCCACACCAGGAAACGTTGACCTAAGTGGCAACACCCCCTCCGGTTTTTTTTACCTCCAGTTCCACGATCCTGCCGGTAAACACGAAAACCTTTCTATTGACACTAGTAATCTACGTCCTTATTCAACCAGGATTATTGAACGCAGGCTTCACACGTGTTCGTATGAATTCTTGATTGGAGGACACTAGTTAAATCTGACATTTTGGGAAACAGGGACCGAGTGTTGGTACTGACCAATGAGCGGACAGTCATCTTTGACAGGGGTGCAATTACGGGCAATTTGCCATCCTGCAAGCTGAGTTTTTTGGTCCAGCCTGGACCGTGAGAAATTGGAGTTGCACAAACCGCTGAACCATGTCCCGGCACGTTTGAAACAAATAATATCATTCCGTGAGTACCGGCGGCGAATGATAGTCAGTGAAAAGGTGAAAATTCCCACAATGTGACGGAGAGCGTGTAAGTGTAGCGTAGCCAATCGAGGACACTTGACAACCAACTTCTGTAATGCAATTTTTATTTGCTTGTCATCACTTACGGAAAAGAGTCCTGTGGAACTACAGAACAACATTTATGCACATTTCCTGTGTGGTTTTATTTATCACTGTTAAGGTTGTGTTGATATATCGATGGAAGGGGAGTGAGATGATCCGAGTTTATTCCGGGTGATTAATTAATAAGTCAATATCAGTCACGTAAAACGAATTTCCATGGTAACGATCCATGCTTATTGCAATGCGGAGAATCCCATCGGGATAAAACAGGGATTCAATGGATTATGCGTTGGTTCAAACTAGTTTTGTAACTGGTATACACTTGGATAGAGGAAAATCGGCTTCGGTGAGACTGTTAACTTTTAAAGGGCATCCATCCGATACAATTATCCTGTGAGCCTGAATATATAATTCTTAAACTGTAAACATCTGAATTTCTTTAAATGCGATGGAAATGTGTGTGATTACCAACAAAGAAAAACTGGAAAGCTGTTTCGTCCTGTTTGGGACTAGTCAGCCTTACCCTTGAGTAACACTGTCGGTGGTTATCAACTTGTGCTAATGGCTCAATCAATTTGAAGTTCTATCCGAAATTCAGGTATTTTGAGAATAATAGCAGCGTAGCAAACAAGCCGGTTTTCAGGTATTATTATTCATACAAATACGTAACTTTAACATGAATAACGATAAGAACAAAAGGGGTTGAGTAATTCAAGTCCTAATGGTTCAGATCTGTCTCCAAACGTGTGTACGTGTGTGTTTGTGTGAACTTGATCACAGTGTCGAAAGTTCAGGTGATAACACACATGTGGGAGTGAATGAAAGGGTCAGAGGAGAATAAATGCTTGTCTAAATTTCTTCTGGGCACACCAGGAGAGGGGATGATGGTGAATCCGAATAGTTATGGCTTCGGCCGTGGCATGGATCCGATGCTTTACTGATTTTGAATGCCTACATGGAGCTTTGTAAATCGGGTCAGACGTGCTTATGACATTCACTGAGTGATTTGTCTGAACGAGGTGCGACCTCCGAGCTCGTAATAGTCTTAACTGTTCCTGTCCTCAGCCCAACGTGGTGGTTTTCACGAACGTGATCAGAGAAGCACGTGATCGTGCTACCAATCTACCCAGTCCGACAGGAATAGGTAACTGAGCATACACAGAATAAAGCTGCGGAATCTGGCACTCCGTCCTTCAGCCGGAAACACAATCGGTTTAAATGTGAATGAATAATTTCGTTAAGAAACTAAACAAATAATTAAACAGTTTTTGGAGTTGTAATTGAAAAGTGCTCTGTAGATTATCACGTATTTCTTCAAGCGACATGTTTCCATTGTGGAGAGGACAACCAAATCCATATTGAATTACGCGACTATTCTCTAAATTTAAAGGTATTTTTTGTATTAATTACTAGTCAAGATATATTTCTTGTGGTGAATCTGCCGTGTTTGCATGAAACTGTGCCCGTATGAACATCTTTCAAAGCTTCACTGGTACAAGGTTGAGCTAATCATCCGCGGACACTTAATGACCAGGTTGTTAAAATCAAAAATTGTTTGTTTGTGAAACGGATTTTTTATCCCACTGCAAAATCCGCCAACTGAGCGGGAAGGAAGGCTATGGACTCAGTGTCTTTCCATTCGTTGATGCTGGAGTGAATCTAACTCATCCTCCGCCTTTTAGATTCACATGATTGATCTATTGAACTTTACACTCATGTTCATTATTTGCGTTTATTTTTATTAGGTTTGATAAACTGACCTGTAACACTCGTACGCACTGCAAACTATCCGTGAAAAATCGGAACGGACTCACTTTAAAACAGCATAGTCCTTACAAAGCAACATGGTTAGTGTAACATGTCAAGGTACGTGACTCGAATACCTGTATCCTGTGACATCTGTGTCCGTGCATGCTTTGAAATTACCACAATTGGACAATCTGTGAATTGTTTTCTTTTATAGGTTCATTCTAACTGCGGCAAGTGAAACGATCTTCAGTGAATGAATCACGTGGTATGTGTTTTTATTAAGTAATCAAAGTCACATTTCGATTGAAATTTACGTCAGAGAGATCCAAAATAAAAATAATGTTCGTCAGTAAAGAATATATTGACAAGTTATTATAAATAAATAATTCACAAGGAGCAAATCAGTTTCCAGTTACATCGCACTAAGTTCTTTGATGAAATAATATCTACATTCCGCAGAATTAGATATATATAACCTCATGATTGGAGAGACAACACAGAAAAACCATCAATTAGGCAGAACAATGCTATTCAATCATGAGAGTCAATGAAACGCCGGTTGTGTTATTAACCAACAGTATGCACAAACTGCGGAAACCAGTACTGCCGTACTCCAGTTAGTTTTAGCTGAGATATTGGTCGTTTTTGTGGTCACGCTTTTTGTCGATACTTGACTGGAACTGCTTGGGTTGGCTGAAACCGGAGTGGGTTTTGTGATAGAGATTGCTGTTGTTACCGTCGTTGTGTCCGTCTTGCCACAGATTGCCTGATCCCCTTTTTGATAGGGTTTTTCTCCTTGGAAGTTTCCCCTGCGACAAAATAGAGGGAATAAAAATATTCTATAAATCCGGTCGAATTGTTTAAATTTACTAAGCAGCGCTATAATTTTAGCTTACCTTATGTAGTGAACTATCTGTACTAGTAATCCATTTACTTTCCGTGTTCCATATAATCCGTTGTGCACTACCAACCAACGTACACAAGACACGATCGCTCGATCGGTTGACTCGCCTCTCCCAGAGTGACCTTGACCTGTTCTTCCTTTACATAAATACTGCTCGGACGTTTGTCCTCGCCCCCGGACTTTTACATCTGTGTACTGCTGCATGCTGCTACGGTAAGCACCTGTTGCTGTTACCTCCCCTCTCTGCGTCAAGCCTAAATGCGTGAATCTGGCATCCGTGACCTCTATTGATTGTTGTTGCTAACGCCCTGTCACCCTAGATTTTGAGATCCCAAGCTCCGGGCATTTCACTCAGCCATGAATACACATACAATTCCTTTTGGGTGATACCAACTGAGATTAGTCACTAGAAGAAATCCATCCCTGAGGATTTGAAATCTTAGGGAGTGTGAAAGTCTTTAACCCTGGCTTGTCATCTAATATTTCATTTATTGCATGTGATCTGTGTTAAAATACCTCAGTCTGCGAGAAAGTCATTCTTGTGTGCCATTACCAAACAGATCCTCTCGGTAAGCAGGATATGTGTGGCTTGAACAACCGACCCATTTTAATGTTTCTAATCAAAAGCCTGTCTCAATATATGCATACACTGCTGAATTGAAAACAAACTGAAGGTATATTTTACATGAAATTGAACTTGTGTGAAGCCACTCACGCTGGACCATAGTTGCAAACAATCGCCTTTCCGTAAATAAAAGTTGGACTACCGGTACAGTCCAAAAACGCACATCCAATGGCTATTGTGTTAGCCCAGACGACCTGAAGATAAATAGAAGTGGCGAAAATTCCCACAATCAAATAGTGCGTTTAGATATTCACGAGTTTCACAACAGGAAAAACATGACAATTTGGGATTGATGGTGTTTTGAGTTAGTAATCCGATCCCGGGACGATACTCGTGGACATTTCTATCTCTGTCTCAATCGATTTAGCAACCCCACTATGTCTGATGCACTGTGGTCCTAGTACATCGTGAAGATTTGAAGCAATGCTTATGAAAAAATGCTTAATGCAACCAGTTTCCTTTATTAATTTCATGAGAGCAAGGAGAAGCATCATGATCGCAGAATAGTGAATAGCCTTGCCTCAACGTGGTGTCATCATTTGCGCTGGCTTGAAAATGACCATACAGCTGATCAGTCCCGGGGATTCGTTCACCGATAAATCTCTTCTCCCCTTTCAGCATGACAGCATGATAAGAAGTGAATGCGTGGGGAATGTCTACAACCAGATACCGGCTTACCTCTGCTTGAATAAGGAAGATTCAGTTTTTGGTCCATCAATTTACCACCTAGATATTAGGACTGGTTGCGCCTGTTGTTGTTACGTCAACATAGCAGGATATAATACTCATTCCTCTTTGTTATTGGTTCCCCAACTCCTTGATGCACATCTTTACAACAACGCCATTCGGGTTTCACCGGAGATATTGGATTGTTGATCTTTGAGATTCATTATTGGTCATTCGGCGAATTTCGGATCACAGCATTCTGTACGTTTTAGTTAGAGCAGGTCTTGGTTTGACGATTGCAGAACACGTTGACAACTCTGAGCAATGGCATAACACAGCTCGTAGAGGAATCAAAACTTTGAAATCAAGCTTGGTTGAACTAAAAGATATTTATGCCAATATTTATCAGTTATCATCTGTTACCCTATTTTCCCTCTTTAGCTTGAATCCGATTGATTTGCTTAGGGATAGATTATTACCCTTTCGTTGCTGTGATTGCAAACCTTGAAAAGTGGTGGCACTTCTGTGTTTCGTTCCGCAATGTGTGCTGTGGAACTGCTTAAACATGTAGTGTGTCTGAGACCTCAAATATGGAATAAATTTGGGATAAAGAGGAAACATCACCTGGGTATAATGTCCACAAGCCTTGTTCGAAGGACACTGGTTATTGTCGTAATCAAAGTCCACATTTTCATTAAACCAGCTGTTGAAGGCACTGCGAAATTCAGACAAAAAATGTGGGGTTCTAAATCACAATACTTAAAAATAACTAAAATAAGTGAGTGCTATGGATCCAAAAAACGTCGAATTCACTTTCAGTAAATATGACATGATCAATGCATATGTTGCTAAAACGTGGCACCGAAAAAAATGAACAGAAACCTGTTAAATTGTCTTTCATCGAGGTCAATAAATATTTACTCATAAAACATACTCAAATGTAACGCCTTACCAGATCGTCTCATTTGGTGCCATAAGTTAGAATGAGCACCCAGGTAAAAAACACTTTTAAGGACACTCTCACCGTAGAAACACTCATAATCAGACAATTAGAAGGAAAAGCAATAGTTTCCATCAGTGTTGCTAAATCAGAACTTTCGTACACAGATACAAATTACCAACACTGACCGCTTCACTAATTGTTAAATGCTTCGGATGCGCATGTGCCACACGCTGCGGGTCAATTTTAATCTATGAAGGTAGCCTATCGGAACAACATCGAGTGAAGAATTCGGGAAAATGTCACCGGCTTCCGCGAAATTATAAAAATACACTGGTATGCATGCACTTAACCTAGCTGAAGCAATCTGTTTTATGTACTTGATCATCAAACTATGTACCGAGAAGCATGTGATCTGATTCCTTCATTTCTCCCTAGTTCACCGACCCACCCATAGGGTCCATGCATTTCAGAATTGCATCAAACAACTTAAATTTTCGGAAGCTAGGAAAAAAAATAAAGTGAACACAAAAAAAACAATTTTAAAATCCTGACAATCTCATCCTCGCAACTAGCAATATTTCGTCTTCACTTAAGTGATCATGAATTTCATTGATTGGTTGATTAGTATTAGAAGTATCTTACAATACTATTCACAAGTAATTGTGAGTTAAATGCAAATGATCAGGAATTAATAGAAACCCGTTTACTCTAAAATGTTCTACATACAAGGATTAACACACACACCTCTGATAATCTCGATTCCCAGCGAAGTTTTGTCCAATGAAATTGTAATTTGCCGGTTTTCTATTTGCTTGCGTGTCATGACCAACTGTGCAGTTATTTGCCCACCTTTGAGCCCCATTTGCCAAATCTTGGTCATATGTCTAAAATTTGTACAGAGAAACAAGGAGAGATCAACAACCTTTACATAACATTGGGCAATTATAATATTGGCATTATTTCAAACATCACCCATACAGATTCAATCCGCCGGGGGATAATTTCTCGTGGTTACTAATCATTACACTGATTACACGGTACTGATTTAAAAAGCTGTCACTTTATTTATTCAGTTTCAAGACAGAAATTAAAAGTTGTGTGTTTTAACTTTTAAAGGGGAAGTTCATCGTGTATTTGGCAAATGAAGTGTGAACTGAAAAGTTAGGAGACCAACGAGGTGGGAACAACTGTCCAGTGCTTCCTAGCTTTCCAGTTCACGAATCAGTTGCTGTATACACGATGAAGTCCCCCTTTGAAACTGAATCAAATACTCCATTACTCCTGTGCGTTATTCTAGTGTTTAAGTTTATTAAGTAACATGCCAACGTCACACTAGCAATGTGGAATTAGTATGGATTTAGTACACCCACCTATGAGTATCTATTCGGTTTTATGAGAGAGGGAGAAAAGTTTAAACTGATGGTAGATATGACTTTCAAATTTACTATCCGCAAGTGAAATGGAAGCATCCGAAATGATTAGACTGCTGTTTAAACTCACCTGGGAACAATCACCAGCGGATACCCAAAGAAAGTAGCAGGATGAGGCTCTAGTAGCCCATGGGTTCAGGTGCTTGTGTTCATCTAACACAGGACAATTGTGTTCGGAGTCAGCGAAACTAGATGCAGATATATATCATTTGGTGAATAAAGTTCAAATCAATTTATAAATTTTTTGATTGTGGTCTGTTGATTTCTCACCGATGGCACCTGTTTGACGCTTGTGTATAACAAAATAGTCGCAGTGTAATGAGCTACTACTCATATTATATTTAGGTGGTATGCTTGGTGCTTCATGGGAGGCGTTTAACGATTCGCACGATATTAAACAATCAACAAGTCTTCTTGGTTAACATTAGTTGACTCAAAGTTTTAGGACTGACAGCTGAACTGTTTGACCACGGATTCAGAGTGTTTCGTGACATCGTAAACTGACAGTTTCAGCTTCCTTGTTTCGTTCTGTGTGAAACAATCCACCCTCTTACGATAATTTTTTTCAACGACAGTTTCCCATTTCGATACTGCTCCTGTGGATCTGTATCATTATTAGATAACATGGGGCTCAACCTGCAAATAGAGAACGTCAGGCCCACAAAAATTACTATTTGTCATTATTAAAATGCTTTTACGACAAAGTGCTTATAAAGTGTATCATGGGAATGAAGGGGGTTACAATTTTAATACGCTCTCTGAATCATCTGTCACTATGTCGTATTCGTTTGAGTGGTTGCATTTAACCTACTTTATTATAGCTTTTAAATTGAAATATATTTTGCCATAGTGAATAGCGGCTATGTCAGACGGAAATTGTATAAAAGACATTTTGACTCACCAGCTCTGGTATTTGTGCGGCTGCTGGTTGCCCGGGTATTTTGCACTCAACTGCTTTCTTTCTGGCCTCGTTGTGCAAGGTGCGCATGAGTGCATTTAATTCGTCCCCTTCTGCGGGCGTTCCAATGACCACAGGGATGATCTGCTCGAATACAGAGGTATACCAGACAAGGAAAGTTACTCTGAACATCATTGTTTCACCCTTATGATTGGTGTATGTATGGTGCATTGGGTTTTGTTGTATTTGTATGCAACATATACTATGAAGTGCATAAGCTGTGTAGCTGGTTTAAATAACTTCCAATATAGAAATCTGCATTATATGACCTGTCCAATATTTAGTGAGGTCGAGTTAAATTGATGATGATGATGAGTTGCACGAATGTCTATAAACGTAACATTTGTATGGGGTCGTGTGACTTGCCGCAATAAATAGTCCTCATTACATAGTACATTTCTCCATCGCGAAAAATAAAACACCTGCCAAACATGCTAAGAGACGTAGAAATGATATCAATGCATTTCGGGCAGGCGCCAATACCCTCGAATTTATTCAATTTTCGAATCTCTTTTAAAGCATCAATGTCCTTTTTTATAAATTAGTCTAAAAGAAATAACAAACCAGCAATGCTTGACATACGAAACATTTGCACGAGGCTATAGCGTGAAACATTTTTCTGATTGACCTGAGGGTAATTATAGCTTTCAACAAGTGAATCTTACTTATTTATTTAAGGCATCCGAATGAAAAGAAATTTCATTATCTTAATCGAAAAATGAACACTTGGAGATTAAACAAATATGCTAAAGAGTTCGAGGATCCGCAAGGAAAAATAGCTGGCCGACACAAAAAGATCTGTTTGTCAAACACAAGAATGTCTCTTCAAACTTGAGTATTGGTCAAAGAGGATTGCTGTTTATGAAACTCTAGAAATAGTCTTTACAAAATAAAAAAAGTTGCGAAAACGACGCGTTGTTTCCTACCCAGTGTTTTCAGTTAGACAATTGACATGAATGACCTGTCATAGGTTCGGTTTCCATCCTGGCTCGCAAGCAAAGTGTATAAGTTCTTCATCTGCGCAATTTTTATCAGTGACCAAAGTTAAATCAGTCAATTTTCACATAATTATTTACAATAGGGTGTTCAAAACATCAAACGCTGATTCCAAATGTAAAGGACCTGTGATGAACTAACTTAGTCGTTGATATATTAACTTTATTTACTGAATCAGGAATTGAATGTCCGAACGAAGCATGGCTCACTTCAGCGTTGCGAGGCAATTTCTCTGATATCTATATCATTCTGTTTTGGTATCATTCTACTATACATCAATCGTTTATTACACGAAACCGAGAACTCCAATTGTGGTTTTATTTTCAAAAATCAAGACCTCTTAAATCCCTCTTAAAATTACATTGGTTATGAAGTTATTGGAGTCCCGAAAGGTAAACCGTTAGGTCCCATTTTAGCTGAACGGTTAAACAATACGATAGAGAAGATACGTTATAGAAGGTTTTCACAGTCGTGAATCGAAATAGAGCTGTTAAAATTAGAAGAAGCCCACGCACAAACTACTAGGAGAGAACTGAAACGCCGGACGTTTGCTGTACTGTCTGTACGTGCAGAATTTCACAGATCAATCACAGGAATAACGTTTGGGTGCATGTTTCAAAACCGTTTGTTTGCACGTTTTGTAATCGGGAGTTCTGGGATCTCTATTATTCAAGATATATCTTTAGTATTTGACCATTTATTTCATTGCTATCGAATGCTTTTACGTTACGTAAACTCGAAAGGTTTCCAGTTTACGAAAAAAATATATCCGAAGTCATTTGCCCCCGCTACTTGACCTTCTCAACTTTGTCCCATACTGACTGCTCACAAACTATAAGAGATTTTCCAAAGAATGTTTACAAAATACACGATCACAAATGAATGTTTCGAGTTTACATTGACGTTATTGATAGTTCTACAAGATCATACGCTCAAAGGATTTGAGTGGATTTGTGCATTGTGCATGTTTTCACATATAAACATACCATCCAATCAACTGGAAAATCTCCCGTCGCAATAGCTGCAAGTGATAAGTGCTCGGTTCAACTTTATAACCGTTAAATCCGCATTCACTTTCACACCATTGTGCTCAATGGAATACATTGAAAATTCACTTGTTTCGACTTCTCCTGATTGATGAACGGAATACAGGCGTGTGTAGAACACAAGGAGTGTTTAATGGAAATCTAGAAAGCACTGTACAGCTGGACCGCTCCAACTGGATCTCATCCGTGGTGTAAATAAATCGACCGAACTGAAGAACAACCCCGAGAACGCAAATCAAGAAAGCATACACTGGCCACTTAACTGTGGAGAGCTGATAAAATACGTTCTCACTTTGTCCATACATGACATAGCGAACTTCAACTTTGCAAGTCTGTTGCTCTCTTCACACCGCACTCATCTCAGCACTAGCCTCAGAGAAATGACTCAGTTTGGAATAAACCAAACCAGATTCATTGTTAAATGAGCAAAATGGAGGAGTTGATTTGATAGGATGGTGAATTTTGTCATGTACAGAGCAAACCAAAGGTGAAATGAAAAGCTGGGAATCTCTGTGCAGCTATTTTGGCCTGGTTGAGTGTGATCTTTTGGCTGACCATCCGGTGGTAGGCGGCTCTGCAGTCGCCCGGATCATTACCACGCCTGACCTATTGAAGCCTTATATGGTCCGCCACTCCAAGTTTTAGGATCATGGTTGCCGGTTTCCTCACAACATGCACATGAATATACAAAATCACGAACACTCACGTACTCTCGCTCGCTCTATACACTCAGACTGTAAACATGCACTCAACACCATCACTCATATTCGCGGACTGAATCGCAATATTGATTCTGTACACCATTTTCTTCATTCTTCTTCTTCTTCTTCTTCTGCGCTCGCCCTTTTTGTGATAGAAACACAAATCTCCCTATCGTCAGACACCACCCAACTTCAATTCCCCAACTACACTCTCCATTCATCCTTTCTACTCAAAGCTGATGTCTGCACCTTTATTCATCAATCGGTCACCACCTCCAGGATCCCAAATCTTAACTTTTCCAATCGTGAATTTCAACTGATGTGGCTGAAACTCCGACTTCCTTGCTTTAATCATTAGTTTTGATCTCTGTATCGTTCCCCAATACCGGCGACTCTTCAATCTTTCATTTCCTATTTTCGAACATTGAACATTTGTTTGCAACCGATCCCAACTGGCATGTTACCATCTTGGGAGATTTTAAGGTTCACAATCAGGACTGGTTGACACATTCATGTGCTACCTCTCCTTTGGGGCAAGAAGCCAAACACTTCGCTTTGATCAACAACCTGAGCCAACTGGTTGACCTCCCCACACGTGTCCGTGATCGAGCTGGCGGTCCTGCCCACAACCTCGATCTAATTCTCACTTCGATTCCTTCTTTCTTATCAGATATTGATACCCTCCCTCCTCTTGGCTCATTAGATCACTGTATTATATCCTGCTCTATTAGGTTTTCAAACTTTGAGCCACCACCCACCTCGAGAGACACATTCTGGCGATACAACTCAGCCAATTGGGACGGTTTCCGAGGTTTTCTAGCTGCTTATTCCTGGAACGAATGCTTTTTACCTTCAGATGTTTTCAAATCCGTTTCCAATTTTACTCACGTTGTTTTTCAGGGTGTTCATTTTTTTATTCCGCACTTTTGTAAACCCGGTAAACCCAAATCCCCTGAGTGGTTTAACCAAGCATGTGACCGTGCTGTTCACCTTAAACGTTCAGGCTTCATCCGCTGGCGCCGCTCACCCACCCCCCTTCCACCATTGCTTTGTGCAATCTAGGAACAGAGGCTCGAAGACAACTTAGGGAACCAAACAACGCTTTGTTCGCCGTAAAGTCGAAAACTTGTTCTCGTCCGCCACCGATAGCCGAACATTTTGGTCCCTTGCCAAAGCAGTTCCCCTAATTTCTGCTATTCCAACTTCCCCTATCTGCACTTTCTCTGATGATCTTGTATGCCAATCAGACGAGAAAACAGAGGCTTTTGCTTCCCAGTTTGCCGCCAGTTCCGCCTTTCCCCATTTTCCTACAACTCCACCTTCTTCCTTCTTCACTGGCAACCCTTTTATATCTCATAATTTGCACCAGGAAAATCCGTCAAACATTGCTCACTCTAAACGAAAACAAACCACCCGGTCCGGACCGTATTCTACTCATCGCCCTCAAAATGTGTGCTCCCTGTTTTACGTCGTCCTTTCAGTCCTTCCCTCCAACTTTCTTTCTCTCCAACCCTCTGGAAACATGCGTGATTTTTCCACTATCCAAGCGCGGCGACTTTTCTAACCCCAAC
>UZAN01053069.1:0-16920 GCA_900618425.1 Echinostoma caproni
TTCAAAAGATCACTGGTATGGTGATGTCCAGTTCCATTTTGCATCCTTTTTTAGCAGTTCGTTCAGAGGAGCGCGCAGGCGGTGCATGTCTGCAGAAGGGCTGCGTAGTGGCTCATGAGTCCTAAAAAGGACCTTAGCGAACTGACATCGTGTGGCGGAGGCATTTTATCGATGGCCGCAATGTTAGAGGGATCGGGGCGACGACCATGTCTATCGATGATTAATCCAAGTTGGAGAGAACAGAGGTTGAAGCCACAGTCAGCGTGTATTCTTCGATAAGTTGTCGATATGTCAAAAAAAGTATAGAACTAATCGTGCATACGAGGACGGCGCAGTGACGCACCAATCAGGTATTGTCCTTGACATATCGATTGATCGATTGGACAAACGTTGGCTGACACGTTCTGTGATCATCCAATTAGGTTAAGTCTGTCTGGAGCGTTACGAGCGTGCGTGTGGCCTGACTCGGAGGCGTGCGCAATCGGACGGGTTTCTTATGCTTCTTCCTAACAAAAAATTTGTACCATCAGCGTCTAAATTCCATTTGAACATTGAGCTTATATACTATCTAATTGAATTGAGAAACTGTCACTCTGAATTGAGAAAGAATCACTGTGGTTTTATCCGCTTCTGCGAAGCGCACCTTATTGGTCGATCGGTCACATGTTTTTCACCCCCTGATTGACAGCCTACCTACCCACGCTTAGTCTGTGTTAAACTGAGGCAGACCTCATCCTTGCATCTTGTTTGGCTGGCTGACTGACGTCGGTGGGTTAGTGAAGCCGTGTGATTTGAGAAACAGCTAAGTTAGACTCGTCAACGAGCTCGCCAAGATGCAAGACTGCTTCATTTACACACAGAAATAGAGTGAGAAGACAGGTTGTCTGTCAGGGGATGATCAGCCGTGTGATTAATTGACCAATAGGGTGCACTGAACGGAGGTAGATTCAATCAGTGTTCGTTTCTCAATTCAGAGTGATTTCACAAATCCATGCAATAGTTTGACAAATCAATCTTCAAATGGTATAGACGTCCATTCTTTTGTTCGCTTTCGCTGTTGCCAGTGTATGCTGTACCCAATCGATACATTCGTTATGACCGGTGTTGGTGGCGGATTAAATTTAACACGTGATGCTATAACATGTGATTCATGAATTCGAAAGGGGGGCGTTGGACCCAGGATACGATAACCTTTGGCGAGTGACCTGATCAATGTCATTAAAGCTCGACGTTCGGATTATAAAAACGAGCTGTTTAATTGTTTTGAAGTTTATGTTTTCTCAGGGTTATAACAATATGCAAATCGAATTCGTGTATTTGAAATGTGTCGTGGATGATGCGACAAACCAGCTAAGTTAACACTCATGGCTATGAATGAGGCTGATCGGAGTGGCACTGTTTCACAAAAGAATGCACTTTTGACTTTAAAAACATGGTTTTTACGTTGTCTTGAATTTCAATTGTTTAAGAGTAGCTGTATATGTCGTTATCTTTGTTGATTTATTTTATTAGCCTCGTTCCACAAACGGAACCAAGTGACTTATACCTCCGGATATACTTTTCACTGCCCAAATGCAAAGTGCATATGAAAACCTGGCAGGAGTGTATGCCTAAACTCACCGTTTTTGGTGATTAGCTAGAATAAGTTGAGAGCTACAATTATTCAGAAAGCTTGACCGCGGCTAGAAGTGGTGCTGGAAAAGAGGTTTCATCACGACTGAAGAAGGTTGTAAGTCAACGCGATTCGTAGTGTTTTGGTTTACGGTTGCGAAAAGCTGACCTCTCTGTACCGCGGATGATGGTCTACGTTTTCGAAGCATTGTTGGTGTTTGATGGGACTCGGGGTGAACAGTGAGGAGATTCACTGGATGCTTGCTATTAGTAGTCCTCTGAAATAACAAGTATTCTTAAACGGTCTCTGATGACTACGTCGTATTTAGCCCGCCCATCACACAAATACACACACAAACACAAGTTTTCTCTACAAATGAACATAGTAATCCTTTTGCCCACTGTCGTAAACGGTTCATCCATACTACTTTACATCCCTAGTGCATTTTTTCTGTATTCACTTGATACCAAGTTCAAATATCTGCTATTTAGAATACATAAACGCATTTTGAGGTATTAATAGAGATCAGTACCTTTCTATTCTTGCAGGCCCTGAAGTCTCACCTACCGTTACCCTCCTAAATAACCTGATTAATTTTGAAACCACATGAACTTATGTGACATCTAGTCCATTTACTCATCTGTTGTATTTTATCCAGAGTTCACATTTGTCACCACGTTTTCCCTCAACCTGACTGAATCACAAAATACTGTCTGAGGTTGTCACCCGCCTAATCCCGTATTATCTAGCTGTGATTTTATCTCTTCCGCTCCTCACTCCAAGTACAAATAGCTTAGAGCAGGTATGAATACATATAACTCTTTCATAGTTGCTTATCTTCATCTGTTATATGTCACCTGGATCATGGGTTTCCTAATTTGCATCAACAGGAGGTTCAGAAATTCGTGATGCATGAGGATCATCTAAACCTCGATGGAGGCTTCAAAAGTACATGGACCTGTCAGCCCTTACGACATCAACTAGACAGCTTGATTGATGCTGTGATAGCGTGATATGATACTCAGACAAATTGAAATGATATTCGGACAATTCAAATCAAAAAAGGTATAGTGTGCAATAAGATGAACACTGTAATCCACCACTTCACGTTGAGTCCAGTTATGTTACTTGGCAGACTGGAATGTCATGTTCGTATTGTTCAAAGTTCAATGAGATTTGAACCCACACACTGAGGCAGACCATGCTTTTGCACAGTGCAGTTCCTATCAGTTAAGCCACGATGATACGCTGTATAATGCGTAGGCGCCGATACTGCATGTGTTCGAATCTCACCAGGAATTCTGAACTTATCGCAATTCAAACACTTCAAGTTTAGTTTGACAAACTCGCACTTAGAGTTTAAAAAAAACTATCACATCAATTGGGAATAGAAGGTTACCGTTAGATCTGAAATGTAAGCATATATGCTCAGACAAGTTATACAAATACAAATACAATATAGATCCGTATTCGTTCAGAGCACCTCGATCAATTAGTCGTACATTTTCTCCCCCCTCCCGGCGGATTGATCAACTTTATTTGCACGCTCATTCTCTGTCGGAATAAGACAGATCTCGGTCTGGTGTCTTGTCACGCTTGTGAAGGGACGTTAATTTGGTGGATCGGTGAATCCCCGTGGTTTGGGCGAGACAGCGAAGCTGACCTCAAACTGATCAACACACTTGGTGACGCACTGTTTATTGCGATCTAAAACTATGGCAAAGCTATTCGCGGTTCGCTCCGACATTGATGACAGCTCAATCAATTACCACTGTACCCACAATCAGGAACGAGTAAAGTGCTTGCGGTGTACTTTTAATTATGCACTTTCCACGTCGTGGATCATGGGATTATTCACATGACAAAACATGTTGAGAGGATTTGGTCGGAGTTATTGATGTAGCCCTTATTCAATAATCAATATAACTGAAAAAGAAACAGAAAGGATTTTGTTTTAGATGTGAAATAATTCCGGACTGAATAGTCATGAGAACAAGAAATAGCAAACAGGCTCGCTTTAGGTGCTACATCATAGATTAAATAATAGATTAAACAGGCGGTGAGAAGAGACACATATCCGTGAAGGAAATCAGAGTTTAAAAAGTATGATGGGATTGTGATAATCAATGTTTGTGTGTGTGTGTGTGTGTGTGTGTGTATTTCTGTATATGCGTCGAAAGTGGAAGATAGAGGGTGGTTGTGAATGGGTGAGTAGAGGAATGAATGGGAGTTCACGAACGGAGGTTACATCACGAGATTGTTAGCGGACGGCCGTGGTAAGACCAATGGTCTTATAAACTGTTTCTGGGTCCACAAGGGATGTGTGTGTGTGTGTGTGTGTGTGTGTGTGTGTGTGTGGAGACGGATGACAATCACCTCGGCTGTTGACAAAATTCTGGACCTGATTTCTTTGCAAGATCGTGGTTGGATAACGGAGGTCCACTTGATATTTAAACGGGACACTCATTGACGGATGAAGTAGTGTATCGCAAAGAATATCCCGCAGAAGAATATAATATTAAAGTGAGCGAACAATTAATTGCTGCCAGAATCAACTGTGGCGTTCTTTTTAAAAAAATACAAGGCGATTCGACGAAAATAAACAGCAGTACGTTCTGTATACGTTGTTCAAAAAGAAATACTTGGTAAGTGAAAACGTGAAGCAACAAAATGCGGTTAGTGCACGTTGTTCTCTTGTTTCATTCTAGCCAAAACTATCCAGACGAAAAAGCCCATTATTGCGTGCTCCAGATAAAGAAACATGAGAGCTGTTGTGATAGAACATTAAACAAGCAACTTGTCAACTAATCTTTTTCACTCCCATTCCAGAATTTTCTATTACGATCCACCCGCATGCGATGCGGATGGTCCACTGTTGGTTATCGGACTTGGTGTGAGTCGAACGGGGACTCTCAGTCTCAAAATGGCCCTCGAGCTCCTGTTAGGACAGCCTTGCTATCATTCACTGGAGATCAGTCAGAACCACCGGGTTCATGCTGTTCGATGGTGCAAGATCTTAGAACGACTCAAACAAGACCCAGAGGCGACAATCACAGCGGATGAAATCCAACCATTTTTTAAGGGTTATCGTGCGGCAACTGGTCATCCAGCATGTGCAATGCATCGGCAGTTGATGGAGGTTTATCCAGAGTCGAAAGTAAGTTCATGTGTGATCGACAAACTCCGGCACATGGTTGTTGTAATTCCGTTAAACAACTTGCAATCAAACAGTGTGTGTAGCCTAGCTAGTGGTTTCGATACGAATAATATTGGCTTCTCAAGAGAAAACGTGTTCTCGAGGTGATCGAGTCCGTGTCTGTAACTGCCTACCCGTGTGTATCCGATCAGTTTAATGTTGAACCCTTGCCAGGGGACCTATATATAGGTCGACCGAACCAATCCATGTGTATCCGGTTAACATAAGCTCTCAGTTATCAGACAATCTTGTGTACCATAACGAACAGATTCAAATATTACAATAAAACCGGAAGATTTATTTTATAGATTGTTCACATTCGGAAATTGAATTCTTGGTTTGGAAGGCCCGGAGGTTCTTTATGTACGCATCCATCGAATACTGACACATCAAGACAGCCTATTCGAGTCCGGGATGAGAAGAGAGCTAATTAATTTTGTCAGGTGACTTCAAGCGGTGAATATAAACTGGCGCAAACCTGAGCATCCAATGAGCAATTAGGAGGTCAGTTTCTCTCGCCATTGAAATTGCATTGAATCTAAGGTTATGCAAAGTACATTCGTTTCCCCAAATTTATAACTTTTTACACTATGTTAAGGTATCACTAATCAATGGTAAGTCTTTAGGGCGTCGTGTATTGTGTTGTGTTGTATTGCATTGCACTGTATGGTATTTTATCGAAGCTTTAGCTTTCAGTCTTGTAATTTTTGTTAGAAATCATGTGCGTTATGCCTTCATCGAATCCGCTGGGTGTCGTCCCCGGGGATGAGGTGCTGTTAGTCCTGTGCAGTGAATGACTAGGTGGTACTTCTCTGGGTCCTTCTGGGGTAGTCCTAGTCATTAACTCATAGAATCAACAACTGACGTACCACAGTTCGAATCGCACTGAATTCCGTGGTTATGCCGAATGAAACAAGAATTAGCTTTTGGGGTCTCAGTGTTGAGCAGCATAATTTGGGAAGCATTCGTTTGCAGAAAGAAAACTCAACGGAAAGTGAAATAAAAAGGAATTCAGTTTGGAGGGTTGTTTTAGGAAATTAGATGAACAAGGCCAAGATACTTTCGAGTAACTCATTGAAGTTGTTTGACTTGGGTTCGTTATCAATCTAAATATGAGTAAAACAAGTATTTCCCAAAGAGAATTTGAACGAAGAACACAACACTGCATGTCAGCACAATTTAATTCTGGAATCATTTCGCTGCGTCAAGATAGCGCTCACTGCAGAAAACGAAGTAGTTCATATCTCATTGGCATGCCAATCTAACATAGTAATAATTCACTCTTCTACTTCCGCAGTCACCTGGGCAATGCCAGACTGATGCGAACCTTCTTCAGCTGACAAATCGTGGGCTTCAGGTGCTTGATTGCTACGGTCTCTGCGAATCCTAGCAGCCTTCCATTTGGGGTTGTGTTGCCAACCTGAAACGAACTTCTGCGATTGGCTGGATGTCCAGTCTGCGACAGATGGCGAGCAATGTATGACGCAGTTGTTCTGTGGGAATGGCAGCTTGTGTAGCGCTTAATCACATTCGCTCGCGTTCGGCCTACGCTGATGCACAGCTGCCTCTCTGTTCTGCCCACCTAGGAAGGTCTGCACCCAAACTGAAGTTCATGGATGCCGTGCGATTTGCCGGACAGAGGGAGCGGTGATTTCACCTAGACCTTCTAAATTTTGGTTGTGTTGCGGAGCGAACGACCAGATTCGCAGTGAAATATGTGCAAACTTCGTTCGCCAACAGCCGTCTTCGTATGAGTTCGCCTAAATCATTGCTGCTGAAAGGGAGTGGGATGGTGACGTCATACTTTGGTACGATAAGCCCCGAAGGCTTGGACTTGGCTTTTTCAGTGCACCTTTGTGTGAAATTTGCTGGGTAACCAGTGAGCTTCCGAGCTACCTTGAGCTGAATTTGCTCTCTGTCCAAATTATCCGAAGTTCACAGCCTCCTAGTTTGATCAAACAGGGTACACATGGGTCCTCATCCGTACTGGATTGGAGCAAAACTCCCAAAATACATTTACTGACCGGTCCACTTGGATGTACAAGGTATATTTTGTGCCATAGATGTGCCCAGGCACTCTGTAAAGAATACGAAAAGATTTATCTACTGCAATCGAATGGCGTGACTTGATAAGTAAGCAGCTATCGAATGAGAGATTGCTCTGTTTATCTCGCTTCCGACAGAAGCACAAGTAATACAACAGGTGCGCCGAGTTTATCAACTGAAGCAATTTATCTTGGTTCTCGAAGCTAAAGAAAGGCGCATATAGGGACTGGCATCCGATGGTAAGCAAATTTAATTTGCCTTTTAATGAAGGGTACAAACACCCAGTTTCATGGTAAATACATGCACGTGTGATTTCCCGAGAGTAAATATTCGAAAAGAAAGAGTTTTATTTGCGTAACTCATGAGATAAGTTGATTACTGATGATTAATTCAATACTTATGAACTGACTATCTTTCATAACAATTTCAGTTCATTTTACCCTATCGAGATAGCCGCAGTTGGTTGAGAAGCATACGAGAGACTGTCATGCCACACAAAGCACATTTTCCTCCTAATTGTATCGGTCGGTTGGGCGAACGAATCTTGTTCGGGGCCAAATTTATGCACATGAATCTATTATCGTTGCACTACGCCATGGGCTGGGGCGTGGATCTCACAAACGACTCGCAGTGTGCACTCGCATTTGAACTTCGGGCCGAGGAGATTATTCAAACCATACCGGAAGAAAGGCTGTTGATTTATCGTATGGCCGATGGTTGGGAACCACTGTGCCGTTTTCTGAACATGCCCGTTCCGAATATTGCGTTTCCGCAAGTCAGTTCACGGGATGAGACGCGTTGCATGATTGGGAAAATTCGTCAGAAAGCAACCATTATATTTGGGGGTTTCGTTTTTGTAATTCTTATGATTACAGCTTTGTGCATTCTGCTAATAATTTATTTGTCAAAGATTCGGTAAAAAGCATTTTCTAAAATGAATTTCCACGGTTCTTGGATGGTTTCGTAGCTGTGTAAGTGTGTGTGCTGTATGGCGGGAATTATCTAGCCGAATTGTATGGAAAGGTTTGGAGAGTGAACGGCATCGTTGATTCTATCCATGCATCTATCAATGGAAACCGTGATCGTTCAGCTAAGTGGTCTCAACCATTACCACTGAACTGAAATACGCGGTTTGATTGACCGAATTAGCTAACAAAAGTTTTGGATTTCGATCGACTGACAGGAGAGTAAGCCAAAGCCAAAGTCAAAGTTTTATTATGGGAGATTTAACAAAGCTAAAGCTTATCGTGCCCCATAGGATTTCTACAGAACCTTTTGAATAACTTCGCAAAGAGAAAATATTAATGATAGTAATTTACATGATCACTCACGGATGTTGAAATTTTGAGTGTTTCAATGCTTTATCAAGTTGTGATTTAAATAGTTCGACTGTAGGGGCACACACTACATCAGATGGAAGAGAATCCCACACGCCGCACACTCTGACTGCAAACGAGTGATGCTGGCAATCAAGGTAGCTGTTCTGGGTCTTCAACTTCAGTGGATGTCACCTGAGGTGATTATTACGAGATAAAGTCAGAATAGAACGGCTAGGGTGGTTGGGTTGATGCAGTATGTGATGTGCAAAGATTAGGTCCTCCAGAAGTCAGCGGTATTGAGACAAGTAGAGTCCCAAGATTTGCAGTCTTTTGGAGTATGCCTTGTTATACAAACCGTTTACTAATTTTGTTGCCAGCCTTTGCGGACGTTCTAGAGCCTTCTTGTCGCTGTTCAACCATGAATTCCATACTTGAACGGCGTACTCCGTGTGTGACCAAACGAACGCTGATANTGATAGCAAGCGTGGGAACAGTGCTCTTTCGAACTGCCCGAAAACACGTCTGAGTAGCCCAACTTGGTTTATAGCCATGAATGATGCTCAGGCACAGTGCGTCCTCCTGTACCATAACTCCCAAATCCCTTTAGTCAGTGAAATGTGGTAGTATTTGGTTCCCCAGAACATAGGAGAAACGAGTCTTTTGCCGCATGGAAATAACTCTGCATTTTTAAANATTGGCGATTGACCATCGGTGGGCTGCGTTGATCGTTTATTTGAGTGCTATATAATGCTCAGAATGTGTTACAGTTCTCCCGATCTTAGCGTCTTCCGCAAATAGCAGTGTATTAAGTCCAAGGACAGGTCGTTTATAAATGCAAGAAAGAGACCATGTCCCGGCACAGATCCTTGAGGAACCCCTCAGGCAGCGGGTGATAGGCTGAGATAATGAATCACCAATACGAACTGACATGGTCCTTTGACGGAGAAACTCCATTATCCAATCCAGAACAAAACCTCTTACTTCGTAGCTGTAGAGTTTTCGCAGTAGAATTTGATGGTTAACTCAATCAACTGCTTCTGAGAAGTTCAAGTAAACTATATCCAATGGCTGGCCTTCATCGGCGGATTTTTCCCACTCATCTCGTGCAAGAAGTAGATTTGTGGTGCACGAACGCTTGCACCGAACTCGTGCTGAGTTGAAGACAAAATCTCATGCTTCCCCGGATGCTCCATCAACAGATGTGCCACAGTAGCTTCCATGACTTTCGACAATATCGCAAGAAGTGTAACAGGGCGGTAATTGGCGGGATCATTGACATAGCCCCCTTTTTAAATGGGGAATCACCCCGCTGTGCTCAAAAATCATCTGACACTTGGTAAGGACCACAATTACCGAAGCAGATCCTTCCGTTGTTCACTGGCTACGACTATGTTTATCGAATTGTGAATAAGCATAAACGCAGTCAGATTTAGGAGACAATCCATACACATGTGATGGAAAGGGATAGTTTTCACTGTTTAGTGATTAGTAAGCACTTGCTTATGCCACCCCGGATAGCTTTCGTGGTTTTGCCTTTATTCAATCCGAGGCGAGTGTGCAGTGGATGATTTAACATGGATTGAGAATTTTTTAGATTTGACAAACCCTCTATCTGTGTTGGGAAATCGTTTCCCCAAAATCATTGTCACCGTTGCTTGGGAATGCATGCTTGCGTTGGCGTTTCACTGTTAAGTTTCCAGGGATAAGAAAAGTCTCTCATTCTGGTTAACCTGTAACAAATTATTATAGTGCAAAAAGTCTGCAGACAGTTGGTTCTCACGACTTCTCGAGGTGATACTGAGATCACGTTTCACTTACCCCTAAGTTCGCATTGGTGGTTCCTCACGGAAAATGCCCTGCCGCATCAGAGTTGGATAACCGCATTCATCACAAAGAGATCTGTACTGCAAAACTCGTGGAACAGGAATTGACGAGGGAAAACAACTCCATTACAGAATTGTTGGTCAAAAAGAAACCCCCTATGATCCACCGGTTAGAGGTCTCTGAGTGAATTGATCCGAACGGAGCACTAGCCCATTATCTTTCGTTCGTTGGATGGACTGACACGGAAAATCGTGGACATGCCAGATAATGAACTTTTACACGTCGTTCACAAATACGGTTCACGTAGATTGTTTCTTGAGCCTGACCAAATTCTCAAGGTGACAAATTTTTAAACAAAACAACAGAGTGGCGAATAAGCTCGTTTTCAGAGATTCGTATTCATGCCAATACATCTCAATATATATCACTACTTGGGAATAAAATTGTCATGGGAAAATAAAATAAAATAAAAACGTAGATTACTAAAACCGATTCATCATGAGACCAGAAATCGGGTTCACCACGATCCGATTTCCGGTCTCATGATGAAATCGGTTTTAGTAATCTACGTTTTTATTTTATTTTATTTTCCCATGACAATTTTATTCCCAAGTAGTGATATATATTGAGATGTATTGGCATGAATACGAATCTCTGAAAACGAGCTTATTCGCCACTCTGTTGATTTGTTTGAAATGTGCTCTCTGGGATTATTTCAACAGTTGTAACAAATTTTCTTCCATAGAGTATGAGAAACGGTACGGAAATGAAGGTAATGGTTAGTTTTACAGTACACCATAACCATATAAACACCAATGAGAGAGGAGTTTGTTCCGATGGGGAAATTCACTAAGCCTAGAGTAGTTAGGAATTATCAAAGTATTTACATGCGATAGAAATGTTTGTGATAACTAACAAAGAGCACTGGACAGCTATTTCGTCCTGTTTCGGACTCGTCAGCATTGCGCACTTTTTGTGTCCTTGTTAGGACAAACGTTCGGGTTGGGACCTCAAAAGCCCTTACCCCTGAGCTACACGGTCGCTTGTCATCACTTTGTGCTAATGGCTCAATCAATTTTTATAGCAAGCTTAGATTAGCTCATTCGTTTGTTAACAGGCACCAGACACAAACACCCAAGAACATCAAGAGTGTCTGGTGCACCTTAACAAATGAATGGGTTAATCCAAGCTTGCTACTCTAAAACTTCTCAAAGCAATTCATGCACGAAGGCCGAACAATACAAATGAAGTGCATTGGTATAGTATTTACAAACAGTGTTATATAAAAGAGGGGTGTATTAAAAGCAATATATGCATTCGCAAAGGAAACAAAACGAAACTGGGAGTTCGGGGCTTGCAGCGAATAAAAGTAAACTGTGTGTCGTTACACTAACTTCGGTTGATGAAGATGACCACTCAGAAACGTCTGTTGCGGAAATTCATAACCCAATCGCCTCCAAGAAACATCGGAATCGTTTGCATTGTTCGTGATATATCAGAACCTGGACATCGTCTATTTTATCCACGAGGGAGCGAAGGTCACTTGAGAGAAATAGAAAGAATCTTCGTTTAATGAAACTTTGCCTCAGCGAAGCCCTNGAAGCCCTTAAGCCATATATATTAAAGGAATCTTGATACATACTTCTTAACCGTTTATTGCGATTACTCAGGAAGTGAGCACAAACCGAAATTTGGAGGTCAGGCGCGGAAAAACAAAGGTTTTATGATAAAGATGCCGTATGATGGTATTTTATCTTGAAAAATTAATGAATCCACGTAAAAGTGAAACTTCCAGAATCTCTTTTGCAAATGTGTAAAACGAATTCAATTAGACAATAGCACAAAAAATGGTGAATTAACATAATCACATAAACTAGACGTTTCAGGTTTTGAAATGCTATGTCAAAAACGGTCTACATAATGATCACTACCAGAACTGGAGCTAAGTAATGAAAATAAAGCAATGGAATTGCACTGTGGTGACGAAAAATTGAAATATGTAGAGTTTTGGAAGTGCTCACAGATAGTTCCAGTGGTATGTATAACGAACACTGATGACCCGTTGGTTATGACAAACCCTGATTCTGTCGAGAGAGAGAGATACGCGAAAGATCCAAAGAGATCCCAAACGGAAACGACCGATTGAATTCGGTACAAATGAGTTTCTATAATAATATCCTGGTATATCGAACATCGGTGCGAGCAGAAAGCACCTCAATAGTGCAGCCGCTAAAACAAGGGCGGGTTAAGAACCTCTACAGGATAGCCAAGGATTGTGATCGTTTAAGCGATAGACCAGCTCACGTAGCCAGCAGACGAGGAATGTGCAAACAAAACGGAAGAGACAAAATAGACTACTGGGTGGAGTTATGACCAAAGTCAATGAAACATGTGTGACCGCCATTGTTCAAAGTACATATACGAGAAATGCTGACAGACAGAGGGGTCATTCAGATCCGATTAAATGCTTTATAACTGGAAAAAAACAAGAGAAGTAATTAAGAAAGAGAAATTTCAGGGACAGGGGAGCAAAGAATGGAACGACGAACGGACAGTCATGTCATCAGAGTAGTGATGAAACGGGGACAAACCAACGTCTGATTATCATCAACCGGAATGATGCACGGACAAAAGTGTATTTAGTGACGTGGAGCAGTGCATAGAATGTCAACGATGCGAATAGAAGTGAAACACTGGGGCGCGTAATTAGTTAAGAGACGCAGACACCGAAAGTTGGGGAACGGGTGTGACATGGATGTACTAGGACAGAATAAGGTGAAGGTGATGAACGTAAAGTAAAAACAGTAAACGACGACATTCACATGGGCATCATGAGAAAGTTAACAGTATGTTCGTTTTAATGCAGTGAATGACGACGAAATGTTATTTGAAAATCCCGTGTGTGAATTGACACATCCAATTTGTGACTTTTTAAAGGTCTGCTAGGTGTCATTTTGAACAATCATTAAACAGACACTTCCATGCTGCGTTTTTGGTTTCTTCATATTTGTATGTAGAGACACATGGGAGGTTGGAATGTTGACAAGTGAAAATAATGAAGTCCTGTAGGCTAGGCTATGACTATGAGCAGATGCCACAACCAGACATATTATTCAAAGTTTTTAAGCCTCAATTAAGCTGATTCCCATGTCCCTATCCACGAAGCTTAACGCAGTCTGTGTGAACACGATTCCTAGTCAGGGTTTTCATACTCATACCGGGTCTTAGTTTGACCACCCTTTACGTTTTCCACTCATCGGCTTTGTCGATAAACATCGAGCGCAGTGGCAATCTATTCAATGACATGCGTAATATATGCACCAACCAGTGAATTCAGCTACTTGCTCCCGTGAGCGACTGTGATCCCCTAAACCTCTGCTCCCTAGCTCAGCGTTGTTTGATCGCTTGCCTGAACAGCTCATGCAATGCGGCGTCGATAGTGATGTTCAAACATAGGCAATCTATCTTGATGTTATTGTGGGAATGGTCAAGTCTCTGCACCATAAAAGACCATTGACTGAACTCGTGTAGTATATACTCGACTGACCACAGGCGGTCGGATATCGCGACTTCACAAATTGTCGAGTACCAGTCGAGCCTTCCGTCTGTGAGCAAAAACTAATCGGTGATAAGTCCGCCGCATAACGTATAGCTACTCAAATAAAAGATTACTCAAGTGCAAATGATTGTTTTGGCGGATTCAAGCCCTATGTTAAAATTGTGAAAAGTTCAGGAACCGCGATGGGATTCAAAGCCATGCATGGACGACGAGTACGCTTTTGTACCGCGCGCGCTCTAAAAGATGAGTTACGAGGCCACAATGATAGTAGCACTGATCTTTTACCATTCGAATTACTCTTCCAACTCGTAAAAGCATATGGTGTCCACCAGTCAGCATGTAAGCGGCGAGACACGACACGAGAATGTATAAAAATCGAACGTGGGTTGGGCAAAATATAAAGTTCCACAATGCAGTAGCAATGAAAAAACACGAAACCTAGTGCTTTGTCTAGCTCACCGAGCAAGTACGATTTGTTCCGTTGGAATATTACCAAGCGAATTAAAGCAGCTACAAAGCATTTTCCGGCATGATGAATACCCAGACTAATTCATCAAAGTGTATCTGAAAACTAAACCGGAAAAGAGCCAACTCTACACGTATACACCCTCAAAAACGATTATTTATCAATCTGTCTTTTGTCAACGACAGTGTCAGTGAACTCTTCGAAAGGAGACTCCCAAAAGCAATAAAGGTCACATTTTACGAAGCTGAATGGAAAATATTTCACTCATTCTTTCCGGTCATGGCTCAGAGACTTAAGGATCAATTGCCACTGTCAATCATCTTTATGTGTATCTATCAGTTCACGTGCTTCTGTGGAGCCGGCTACATCAGTCGTACCATGAATGTCACATTACTGTTAAAGTTTGCCATTTATCCAGCATGGATATGACATTACTGTTCACTAACGTGCCATTGTACGAGGCAGTCAATTTTATTTCTGAACATATTTACCAACAAAGCATCAATGTGCTAATACCAGTGACGGAAATGAGGCGCTTCATTCTAAGATGCACTCGCAACATGTTTCGAATTCCATGGAAGTTATTTTCATCTTGTTCACGGCGTTGCCGTAGAAAGTGCACTAGGACTATACTAGTGAATAGCCCTATGGCAAGCATTGAGAATAAACTGTTCGATGCGATCCGTGAAACACAGTTCAAAGTGCGATTATTTTATAACCAGTAACTTGAACAAGACTCCGTCAATTTCTTCCGTAAACTGAGGGCTACGCACTATCAAATCCGGATGGGACAACAGCTTCGCATTTCTGGATTTCTTGCCAACCAGATGTTAGGACGCCTGTGTGCGCTGATCTGTCGACAGTAAATATACATAGGCTGGCCAGTAACTAAATTTTACCAGGTTTTGTTCTGTTTAGTTCCGTATGTGACTTGAAGAGAACATTGTACTATGTATTGTACTATGGCAAATGTCTAACCCAAGGCTTTTGTAAAAGAACATTGTATTGTATATGAAACAAAATACGGCAATAGCTGCCCCGCAATGAAAGGATTTCTTGCAGCTTACGTTCAAGAGCGGTAATATAAAATATCTGTTTTATGCCACCTTAACTGGAACATCAAACGGTTGGAAGCATAGGTGCAATTCTATCTTTCTTGCAGATTTGATTTGCTCTGTCAAATAAAGTAAAAAATGAACATTTTTAATCCGGGGGCATAGTACTTTTGAAGTGTAAATTTTTGCCTGTTCACTGTTAATAAACAGATCAAGCAATTGTTTCATCCTCTTTTCTGGTTATGCTAATATTAACGAAATAGTGGTGTAGTCTTCAGATTCCATTGATTAACGTGGACAGAACTGAGCGATAATTACGCAATCGGGTGGGGGAATGTATTTCAAACATGGTCCAAAATCAGATGACGCAATTGAGGCCGGCGGTCGAAACTACAAGAATGCTATGGTGTGCTGAGGCGATTGCTATTAATCGATGGAAGCCCCCTGTGCCAACAAAGAAATATAATATGCATCAATATGAACGTCAAAGATATTGTCAATCCGAACAGATCATGAAACTTGGGATCATTGAGAGGCTACGACGCATCGGTTTGAAATCGGGCTTTAGCAAACCGGGGAGCATCATAGGAGAGAAGTAAAGGTTTATGGGGAGGACACATTGAGGAACATTGTTATCACTGATAAATCATAACAGAAATGTCACAGTCTTCTCATTTGAAAGGAGAGAGCTTTAAGCTTGCAAGCAACAGTTTCGGTTTGTAAACACATGCGAAATGTTGCTTTCAAGTATGACACCTGACTACTTCATATGACTGATGCTGCTCGTTGACTTTCCCTGAATCTGTACGATGTTGGAGGGAGATGGGATACGGTTCAAAGTAGAATACATTCAATGCATCTCCCGGGATTTAGATTACGACCAGATAAAGTGTAATACGAAACGAGATGAGAACATTTTGTGGTTAGATCAACAAATAGTGATCCAGAATTTCCGTGTTCAAGCCACTCCACTGCCGCCCGTCTTCCGTAATTATGTTTTATCCCAGACAGCCTTTGTATGGTCACACCACTCCTCCTGAAAGTTGACCGAACATTTGTTTGCCGAACAAATAAAAAAGGAAGTTAAAATACATCGTTTTAACTATTGAGTCAGGCCGTTGACTATCTTCTTCCCAATTAAATATACTGATATTGAAAATTGGTTCTCCTAGCTAGGGTGAACTGGATTCTATTTGGCCTGTTCGCCGCGTTTGACAATTTGTTTGCAAACGTTTCATCACCAGCCGAGATGACATCATCAGTGCTTGTGATGCGGCAGTGTTCTGCTTTTACCCGTTCGTTTATATATGTGGTCTTGTTCATCGACTATTTTTGTTCCTTGTTATCCCTGTGTTCGAACCGGTTCGCCGTGGAACTGGTGCGATGGGGTGAGGGTGGGAAGAGAGGTGGTTGACATTTCGGCGAAAAGGCACAATAGCATATACTGATATATTTGCGTGAATTAATCACCAAGACATTCAATGAAGAAAACTGGGACAACCGAACAATCAGTGAGAAAAAGAGAACCGGACATCACATCAAAAGCGGAAGGATAGTCAAGAAAAGCAGAGTGAACATATTTGGCTTTCTCGTTCAGGGACTTACAGATGAGCAAATATGTTTGTATGCAAATCGATAAGTGCCATTGTGAGAGATGGGAAATAACTGATGGTGATGCAGAACTAATCGCTCCATCAATTTCAAACTAGTGAAAGTGAAATCAACCGGTCTGAAATGCAATCGGGAAATTTGTCATTCCTTTAGGGATGGGTGAAATCACCCCCAGGTACCAGCACTCAGAAATAGTTTGGATTTCGAGTAAAACCTAGCTATTTGGGTATTA
>UZAN01053072.1:0-10909 GCA_900618425.1 Echinostoma caproni
CACGGTGCACAGATCAGCCTATACAAGGATATATATATACACACACACACACGCTCATCTCAAACGGCATTGCCCCTCACTTAGACCACGCGGTCCGTGCAACGTGAGAGCACAGGAGACCTGAGGCATAGTAACCGTAGTAGTAGTAGGCGTTCCCTACCCGGTGAGTGTGACATAGACAATCAAATAGACAGGCAAACAGATAAACTGATGGACCCTGTTGGCAAGTAGGAATTTAGAAGGGCGAGAGGTAAGTGGCCTGAATCGAGGTCAGCGCTCTTTTTCTGAGTTACGACAGTTGTCATTCGAACAAACAGGTGACTCCACTACCGACCTGTGCAGAGAGACGCAACACGACAATTAAGCGCACATGTGCATAGAGTGAGAGAGAGCGGGAGATACAGCCACCGTTTGAGTAGAAAACACAGACCGACAAGAGTTACATCGAGAACATCAACAAGCAACTGGCCGGAGGCGATATGGGGACGGATTTTGAAAGCTGTCGTTTAGCCCGGACGCGTTCTATCGCGTGAGTTTCTTTGATTGCATTTCGTTAACAGCGTCGAGAGATCCAACATACCATGTTCGCTTTCGAACACATCACATGTCATCAACTTCAGATACGTGTAGAAAAAAGAGAGCAAATGACTGCTTTTTACTTATGCTTGGCTAGATATGCGTGTTACGGTATAACAAACCCGAAGCTATGTGATGTGAATAAATTCTATGGGGGTAGAGGTAGGTCGCACGTTTTGTGAAGTGCAACCAATCCACTTATTCACCTTGAATGTACAGGTGGACCATACCACATCACAAAATGTGGTAACCTCTAATATTTAGTAAATGAATGCCTGGACAAAAGTTCCCAGAAGCACAAGAACGGTTTCAAGGTCCTTACCACTCGTCAGGTTTGCGTATCCGGTCATCTTTTGTCTTGTCATTATTATACCTGTTTATCATTCCTAACCAAGCAAACCCAAAGAGCATTTCGAGCTTGGCTTACACCAAATTAAGCAAACCAATTGTGTTTTAACGTGAATGAATGATTTTTATTCGTTTTATGAACACTGATTCACAAAATAGTGACATATTGGGCTTGAAACTAGGCAACATACTGCAATATGCAGGATATAATGTGCAATTATTGTAGCTTCGGATCCGAATGTTGGTGTTGCTGTGTTCTCCGAGCTGAGTGTTGTTGTTCGTAGACAGATGGTAGCCACAACAGACAACATCAGCACCCCCGAATTCTCACTGATGATGTTGGCTGTATTGGTAAACAAAAAAAGCTTGTTTTCCACAGCGAAACGAATTTTGTTCTGTGAATACACTTGAAAACGATTTTGAATTGATAACCTGTGCATGACAGGGCAACGGATATCCGCGGAATTTCATTGTCAAGTAAGGCAATAACATAGAGACCAGAAATAGGAGAAGTGACGAACCAAAGAAAAACATTCTGATCACATTGCCCTTTAAAGGTGACCAGAATAAGAAACTAATACATCTTTGACGGAAACAAGCTCTTTCAAGAACGTACAACACTGCTTCGCTAAGTATTCTCCAGAGACGCAGACGAATGATCACTGAATCCAACTTGAGCAAGCTGAACTCTAAAGGTACCTCCTCGTGTATTTATCTATTTCAATGCACTTGCGGTAGAAAGTGTTGTGCCACCTATTGGATTGCAAATTTTGCATTGATCCCAAGCAAGCATTTCGAGTGTTAATCCAACAGAAAACTGGGCTATTGTTACGGGTTGCTGAGGTCGTAGCCATTCGGCGCGACAAACCAGACCTCTGCAAACAATTAGACTGTGTGGCTAGCCTGATTCTCCGATGGTAGGGCTGTCACCTTGATCCCGATCGATAAACGTGTTCCCCACCCTATTCCTCTGTTCAACCTGACTGTGACTGGTCACCTTTGACCTTCGCAATGTTTTTGAAGTTTAAAAATTTGGCATTGTCTTGATTGAACTTTCACATGAATGTTTGTACACAGCTGAAGAGATAAGGTGAACAGTTGAATTCAACCTGTCTTGTGACGATGTTTGTTCCTGCTCTTATGAAATTCCTATAGAGATTTGGATGTATGTAACAACAGAAAAGCCTGCTGAATTGGAAACTTCGGAATGCGTTAAAGAACCTAGGAAAGAACAAAGAAATTAATGTTGGTATAACAGACAAAGAATCCGGAATCATCCTGCCAGATTGTAATTATTACATGAATAAGATGTCTGAAATTTTATGGGATCCCACAAAATGCACCCAAGTACCATGGGAGAAGAATAGGACTAAAACAGTGGAGTAACAGCTAACCAACAGTTTGACAACATTGAGAGAGAGAACAGTTATATCTCCACAACTAAGTAGGAACAACTACAACCTATGGGAACCTCTATTCCTCATTTATACGGTTTACCAAAAGTACATAAACCGGGTATAACCTTGAGACCAATACATGACATGAGTGCCTCGCCATATCATCCAGTGGCCATATATCTTTCAGATATACTGGAGCCAATCCGCCAATGCGTTTCCCGGTTTAGTCTGAAAGACACGTTCCAGTTCGTGGAGTTAATGAGAGACAGGAACATAAATGGACTGAATATTGCCTCGCTTTGTTATTCAATAATTTGCTACTTTTGAAGACGATTTCATACATACGCTATTACTTGATGAAAAATGACATCAGTATTGGTATTCCACTGACTAACTTGAAAGAATTGTTACTCTGTTGTGCGTTCAACGTTCAGTTCACTTTGAACAATGAAATCTATCGTCAGGCAGACGGAGTAGCCTTTGGTTCTCCACTTGGATCCCTAATGGCTGATATCTTTATGGCCAAACTGGAAAACGATGAGCTCAGAACAACCTGCCTGTTAACTATCAGTATGTGGATGATATCTCCATCTTGACGCATGAGTAAACCTCCTCGGGAATGCTATTGAACAAATTCAATGAGGTTAACTGCAGCTACTAGTTTCAAATGAGAATCTGAATCGGGAGATACATTGCATTTTCTCGATGGGACTCTCCCGCGACGCAGTGATGACTATCTGAACAGAAGTGTTTACCGCAAGGGAACTGGGCAACATATCCACTGAAATGGAAACGAAAACTTGTGCGTTCCCCCGCAGCTCGGGCAAAAATCATTTGCAAAGAAAAAAAGCTTAGCACAAAAAATGGAGCATATAAAACTAACACTTATATCTGATGGTTATCCGGAACGGTTCATTGATAAAAACCTATCTAAGACACCCAAAGGATCTCCAATAACAACAGTGAATACGAAAGACTTATACACACGACTCCCTTTCAAAAGTGAATACAAAAGTGAGCTTATCAACAGGTGCTTGGAAAGATTAACCACACGCACACTTCCTGCGGCACATTTACGCCTCGATTTCACCAATCGGCCGTTTATTTCCATGAACTTCAAATAGTATATTAATTTATTTTTATTGCAACATGAAACCAATTACAGAGAACTGGAAAATGTTCCACAACATATGAACAGGAAGAAATCTGAAGAATGTATTCATAGGTTGTGTGGGCATGTTACTTCCCGGCTGCCTAGGTTGATGAAAGGGGATAGCCTCGGGGTTCCTACCCGAAACCTTCGGCTAGAGATCCAGACCTGCAAGACAACAGGATGGAGCTCAGAGTCCGCAGTCCATTGGAGTTCGGTGTCCAGTTCACTGAATCATATGCCCTTGGGACGAGATCAAACGTCCAAGGTGCCAAATACAACTTCATGCCCAATCGAGCCGGTGACCATTGCCACGACCAGGAAGGTGTGTAGGTGGTTCGTAAGCCTTGTCTTAGTTGGTTTGGAATTAGGGTTGTTAGTCAACTCCTTTAGGTGAACTGGCAATGGTTCACCAACCCGGTTATAGCCCGGATGTCGGCTTTTTATCCTCTCACTTTGGTGGTAAAACACTGCCGCGGGAAGGCAGTGAGTAGGGCTTCCCCAGCAGAGGCTAATTGGGACTCTTGGTCATATAGGAGCATTTCGCGAGAAGTAAGGGATTAGTGACCAATCTTAATCCCAGACACCCACCCCGACCATACTGAGGCTTTCGGCCTCAAATATAAATAGCCTATTGCTACATTTTCTATGATTACCTTCTAATTAATTTGCTCGTGTTCGGCAAGCTACATGGATGAAACCATCAAACAGTTTTCCCAGTGGATCGAGGAACACAAACCAGCCTGGTTGACTACCGGGGATTGAAGAAAACATCTCAGGTGCAACTGTGGAACATCTCGCAAATACGGAACATACATACTGTGAGTGAAGATGCCTTCAAGGTGATCTACCGGGTGCCTACTTATCCACCTAAGGCGGTTCGTCAACAACATTCAGCAACAGCTGAGGCAATAGCCATCCGTCTGCTTAACCCATCGCTTTTTTTCCTAAAAACGTTTTGTTGAAGCACTTCAGCTGCCATGACCACGTAGTGACTTAAGTCGCATGACTGGAGCTGACTCTTTCCATGACCCCTTGACCCTTGCGAATGACCCCGTACCCCGAACAGGTGATGGCTAACATTGACTCGAACCTAATCCTCATGTGACACATCTCTATTCCCATCCACCCACCACTCCGTTTTTGGTTGTAAACCGCACACAAACAACTAATTATAGGTATCAATTCCAAACCGCACACACGTCAAACGTTATGCAAATGTGATATGCCTATTGCTATTTATATGACTGTATTAGCCAGTTGAGTCAGCTATCGAAAACAAGCTTGTTTGCCATATCGTGTTTTTTCCGAAAATGTTACAACGGAAATCTTCAATATAAAATTTATCCAGACACTCAAGGGTAAGCGAATTGAAACGCTAATACAAAAAACTAAGAACATTGGAGGGGAAGTTGAAATTAGGAATAAACACTATTCACCAATAGGTATCGATACACACCTATGATATTGGAAAATGAAATGTATTTTCAGAATGAGAGTCATGTTGCACGAGTTCGATCAACATCTGTACCAAAGAAGTTCAATTTCCCAAGGGAATGCATTTATCAAACGTGGACTATCCATCCGCTATGACAGCTCAACAGAACACATTTGTCTAAATACCCCACAATACTTTCCCCAAACCACCGTCAATCGTTGTGACATGAAGCAAAATGAATCAATAAATTTTGTACTGAGTGGTTGAGCACATACGCAATTGCCGATCCAGGTTGAATAATCAGAGCCACGAGAACCCTGAATCGCGAAACACTTTATTAACATGACAGCCAATGCTGATTTAGCACAAGTAATTATATCCACGTTGCCTTATTCTTGTTCAGAAATTTCTTGCCGTTCTAGGCCCATGACAAAACACCCTTCCCATGGGCACAAAATCAACAGACTCACAATAACCGCCTTTCCTGGAATTTATCACAAATGGAGAGACTCTGGTAGACGAGAACATAACCCGAGAATATTTACAATTTGGCATGGAATTAAACAAAACTGGATAGGTATTTTTAATTCTTTTTTTGTTCACTACATACAAAAACGGATTACTGATAGAGAATGAAAAATATAAAACTGTTAAGGGGTACCCTTTCTTTCCCTGAGAATTCCCACGCTACCAATGGAAACGGTATTTACATCAATCGCCACTGTGGGAAATTGTCGGTATTTTCTCGACGTGAGTGAATTCCTGGTATCCAGGGTAACGGACAGCAAGCGGTAATTCATCCATGCTCTTTTATTTCCCGTGAGGGAAAAAAATCTGAATTGTGCTCAACCTTATAAATGTGGCACGGTTCACCACCAGTCAACGCACATTTCTGGTGCTTCCAATCAACGTTCACAATGTTTTCAATTGTAATTTGACCGGTATCGTTGGGGAACATCTTGTGAGACAAGATTCGGGGACAGACTGACAGATGCATCAAAACAATTGTAAAAATAAGCGACAATCTCATATGAAGCATGAAAATCTTTTTCCGCGGAATCCTAGTTTTGGAGCAGAGACACACAAAGGAGTCATATAGAAATCTCAATTAATTTTGAATATCTATTTTGGTTGGATAGCGTTTTTAGATAGCACGGGTATAATGCACTGGTTCAGTTTGACAAAAGCACAGTTGACAGGAGAATGAATCAACTGTTAAGTGAGACGAACGTAAAATAAATGACAATTAAAAGGGGGAAAGATGGTTACCAAGTTGCGCCTTGTCATGCGGTTGTTACTACAAGATCAATAAGCATACAACCACACAAAATGCATCCTCAACGGTGATGAAACTCCGGAGCAGATAGATGTCTATTGTTTGAGTATCATTGTTTTCATTCTAGGGACTCAGCTGCATCTGTTTTACCCTCGCATCACTCCCATCAACTCCGTCTGTCATGTCGCTCTGTTTTCTCCAGCCAAAATGAGCTTGAACAGACCACAGAATGTTGTTACAAACAGTTAGATGGGACAAGCGAAGCGGTTTCAAATTCGTGGCATCGGACTGATGAGTTTGACAGATCAGCTAATATATAATATGAATTACGTTGTAGTAATGTATACAACGAAACTATTAGTGAACAGTTCTTCAGTTCTTATCTCAGAATTTCATTACCTCCGATTGTCTTCGGTGAAATAATGACGAGATTAGTAGTAGTAGCAGTAGTTTTAGTAGTAGTATTGATAGTAATGTATTCCAAATGATTGCGCACTCTTTACTCCCGCGCAATGCACTGCCACATGATCGGTGTTCACTCGGAATTCAATAACTGATGACGTTTCGTCGGTATGAGACCCGTCCAGCACACAAGTATGTGTGACAGGTTTAGTGAATTCTTGTATTCCAATCAATCGATTACGTGATTCCTTTATTTGTCTCTGAAGTGATTAGTCCGCAATAGCGCCTGGTTGAAGTGGATGAACGGCTAAGTGATTGAAGAACTATATAGTTAAAAGAATAACTCCTGGCGGTTCTGTGTATAAAATTAGATATAGTGTGACATTTCTAGGCAGATTATGAGTGATGAAGTCAATACAGAGTGTCATGTGATGAGAGTTTTGATTGGAAATAGTTAATTACATGTGATAGGAAGAAACTCTCCGGATAGATTGGCTGCAAAATAAACCGTCTCCCAGATTTGGTACCCAACTGATCAAGAGATTAATGAACGGGGAAGAGTTATCGCTAGAAACAATATGGAAAATAAAACGCGTAGGAAATAACGCCGAAAATGTGTTTTATTTAGTCGTTTTATTATTGCCACGTTTCTGATGAGTTGAGCCACGTAATGGAACATGGAATTAAGTTTCACACTATCAGAGTCCTGAACAGTCAACCGGCATTCTTGAAAGGGACATCACCATAAAGCAACAACTTGGGGAATGCTTGAGTACGGTTAGGGAACAAAATCAAATAGAACATTGTTTTAACCCATTCACGTATTATCATTATCCCTAGCATTATCACCATCGTCATCATCATCGAAAACATCATGATCATCCGAATCATCATTATCTTGATCATTATCAACATTATTATCTTCATTATTAACATGCTCCATGAACATCATAATTGACTTATGTGCATTTTACTGATCCGTCTAAAGGTTACCGGCATCACGAATACGTGGACCGGTTAGAAAAAGGATTTTGCTCTTTTCACAAAAAAATAAAAGATACTAGTTTACTTTGGGGGTTTTTCAAACGATTGGGTAACAGTAAAACTCGCTTCAGCTCTTTCGGTCGCTAACAGGACGAATCAGGCTGTCCTGTGGTCTTATTGATTTCTTCACAGTGCATTATTTGACACGAACAGGGATTTCTGCAACACACACTATTTGTCATAAATAATGCGAGGAAGTAAATTCCTGTTATCAGGAAGACTTATTTTGCATTTGGGTTAACCACTCGGTTAAGACTTGGAACTTGGGGATGCAGAAGCATCACATCACACATCAACTGAACAACACTGCATTCGCCTACTAACTAAGGTTGGTGTTGGAAGTGTGCCTCTCTCGGAACCGCGTGAGTGACAACAAAATCTATCCTAGATGACTAGAAGTTACAGATCTCAGCTGGCAAGACTTCTCCAGGTACTTGGTGGTATAAAACAGGTTTTTTCAACACTGTTGATATCTTGGTTTCAGTTCAAACCAAATTTCTCCAAACGATAAAGGTAAAACAGTCAAACGGAATGCTTTTATGTGATGAATACAATCTTCCACGCACGTAGATCAGAACGAAACTTCATGCATTGTTGTTTGTGGGAATAAAACAGATTATTGAGTCGACTAAAGCCCATGGTTTCCTCAAGTTCCAACTATTAAAACTTTGTATGAATTTTTCGAAAGCTCCCACTGGGTTTCTGTCATTCATCTATCAAACGCGATGTTGGAAGAATCGGTCAAAAATATAGTTCATTTTTTCAGCAACCGACTTCACCAGAAGATTAAACAATGCCTAGTTTGACTTGAAGCTGCACATGAATAGTGATAGGCAAACATCACGCCCCTTGGCAGTGAACACTACACTGATTTCGTGCAATCGCTATGGCAAGCGAGGTTGGTAGCCTGCTCCAGATTGCGTGAACATTCTTCAAATCTTGTTTCTTTCAAAAAACAGCACTTTAAATTCTATTTAGGGTTTTTCACTATCGCATGTTAAATGCACATTGACAGATAAAATACGGGTTATGAGCAAGGTTTTGTCTTTCGATTTATCCATCAAATTCACAATGGAACTTTACATCTAAACTTTTTCGGAACTTCATATTGTTACATATTCTCTTGAAGTGGCAAGTATGATTAGCCAGCCAATGGCACCGCTTGCTTATCCAATCAATGTGTCCCTAAATCTTCGCCCTGTAAAAAAACACCAGCATAAACAACTGATGCATAGCTCCATTTTGTACTCAGTTTCATTCATTTATGCTGTCATTCGCTTCCCTGTTGATCAACAGCCTTCCCATTGTTATTGGTGACTTTAGTCACGCCCTCCACTTATGTTATATTTGTTCACTCCCCACACAATGTTTCGTTTTGAGACAAGATAATTACTAATCACCCGGGCTGATAGCACCTGTTTCCACTACAGATCACGCTTTGTTTCCCATAAGGCCCACCCTAGATTCCCATCCCGTTCACCATACAAATACAAAAACCAACCAAATCATTATTCACCTTCACAATCTCTCCCCTAAAAACACTGATTTTCTTGAGCTTCCTACCGTTGTTGTTGTTGTTGATATTTTTGTTGTTGTTGTTGTTGTTGTTGTTATTGTCATTGTTTCTTTGTGGTTCGCATCCTGTCCTTCTTGTTTCATAGTGCATTCAGCTTACTCGCCAAAACACCCCCACTATATCTTTAACCTATGTTCTCCTTTTGAAACTCTATTTGTTTGTAACGGCCGAGTTGCATTTTTCTATTTGTATAGCTGTTTGTGTGAACAGAAATGTTCGCATTTCAGTCAAAAATTACACATCTCATCAATAGGAGGAAAAATACAATTAAAATATTTAACCTTTAGGGTTACTTAGAAATTCTGAAGAAACGCGCTCTCGGTTTACAAGAATTCTAGCATGATAGGGAACTGGAGAATTTATGTAGAGAATAACGCAAGAGGGCAATAATCGATAAGGGAAACTCGCAGACGTATGCGAGCAGCATTTAGATAAATCGCCATGTAAAGGTGGGTTGGGGTCAGAGAGGATTTTCTGGGCAAATGTTTCACATGTGCACAAGTGACGTTTTTGGATAGCTCATCAACGGGTATAAAAGACACTCGACTGATGATCCAGCAAAAAACCACCGGGGAACAATAAAGAAGAACAGGAAAAACAATGATAAACAAACAGTGAAATGATTTTTTCCTTGGCATTGAACTGCCTAAGTCCTTGAAGCTGAAAAGATAACTTGCGAATTTTGTGTATATATTTGTAAATGTGGGATGTCCACTTTAAGTTAGTGTCAATTGTAACTTCCAGATACTTGACAGATTCAACTCTAGTTAGGGGATCTATGTTTATAACAGACGGATCACGAGGATAACCAGATCGAGAGAGGGAGAAAGTGCATTCCAAGTATTTGGGTAAATTAAGAGACAGTCCAGAACGAACGGAAAATTCATGGATATGCGATAGATTGTTCAATAAACGTAAAAGGTCCTCAGGCACAGAAATGACTTGGCAGAGGGCTATGTCATCAGGATATTTAAATAATTGGACTGGAGAACTCGTAGACAGATCACTAATGCAGGCGGAAAACAAGAACGGAGATCGTACGGCACCGTGTAGCACTCAAGAGTTGTTCACGAGTGGTTTAGACATTTTCCTACCGAGCCGTGCATGCTGAGTTTTGTTTGTGAAATAGTCAACGAGCCACATCAGTAGGTGCTTGGTACAGCCAAATGATTCCATTTTACGAAGGAGAAGGGAACGTGGAACAGAGTCAAAAGCTGATGAAAATCTAAGAAAACATCTTACAGGTTTCGCTGATGCATCTAAGAATTTGGTAACGTGATGAACGAGGAATACAACAGTATCAAAAGTGGACCTGTTTGATTTATGAGCGAATTGGAGAGGGTCTTCATGAGTACAGAAGAAAGCAGAAAGGCGTTTGAGAATCGGCATGTTCTGCCAATTTAAGACCGCATGACGTTTGATAAATGGGGAGGAAACGTTTGGACAAGGTGCTGGATCTACACAGTTTTGGATTGGGAATGATCGTGACGGGTCTCCAGCAAACGGAAATAGAATACGAACTGTACCGGATTGACATTCGATGATAGAGTGACTCGCAGATACCGAACCCCCGAATTCGCGTCAGAACACAAGAATGAGAAATCTACGTGTATTATTGCATAATTAATCATGAATTAATCGAAATACAACGGCATACGTCGAATTAGGGGCAACCCGGTTCGACACGGCAAGGGCAAACGTG
>UZAN01053077.1:0-16909 GCA_900618425.1 Echinostoma caproni
AGGTTGCCAACCTCGCATAGCAAATAGGCGATTCGGTCAACTGGCGAGGGAAAGCATCAGACAGGATCGATGGGGACAAGTGCAAGGTGGTGGAGTAGCGCTTCTCATTCGCAAAGAAACCCCACACAGGCGATCGGACACGGAAATCTGCACTCGTAATATACAAATGTGTGCCATCTCAATCCTTTCTAGGACCAACATGCCACCATAGCAGGTGTTTACAGAAGTCCGGGAACCAACACAGAAGACCCACAATGCAAGCAATGAACTTCAAACTTATGAATAACTCGCTCTTTCAGTTTTCGCGCATGAAAAAAATTTACACTGTGAACATCTTTTTTCCAGCTTTTTTCCACCCCACATTCACCTCCTCCCCAAGTATTACCATTATTATCAAGATCTCTAGACAATTGTACTACCAGTTTTGCCTCCGATGGAAATTCCGCTCCTTTTCTCTCGCGTCCTGCCTCGAATAGCGTCCAAGTCTCACCAAATCCTCCTTCAACAGTTGAAACTCTTCTTCGTCCTCGATGCCCACTCAAATCAGCCACATTTAACGTGCGTACCTTGATGCGTATAGAACAACAGGCGTGTTTAGCTCGTACCCTCAAGACCCTAGCCAGCGATGCGTTATGTATCCAAGAGAATCGCATTCAAGACTCCGCCATCTGATTGACGTCCCCCGTCAAAACCGTCCGCGAAGTTTCACCTGCGTCTTTCTGGGGACCCTAAGGCCACGGCTTCTTGTCCTGCTAGCATTGGCGTGGCTCTCAGTGAGTGAGCTGAAACAGCGCTCTTGGAGTGGATCCCAGTCGATAGCAGGTTATGAGCAGTAAGACTTAGAAGCTTGTGCAAAGTAAATAGTCGTCGCTCCAAAAGACGCAACTTGTTTGTCGTCTCAGTGTAAGCACCTACAAACGTTTGCCCAGATACAGTTAAAGATACTATCTACCAAAAGCTACACGACCTATTACGTAAGGGAAATCGGACTGATATCGTGATTTCAGCAGGAGATATGAATGCTAGAGTAGGTCGACTGACTTCGAGTGAGGCGCATCTGGGTGGTCCTTTCGGACTAGATTCCTGTCGCTCGGAAAACGGGGAACGGTTGCTGGCTCTATTTTCTGACCACCGTCTGTTCCTCGCCAGTACGAACTTCAGGCGCTCCAACTGCCGTTACGCCACTTAGCGTCCACCCTGCTCGAGTCAGTGACAAACGCAGAGAGATCACATCGCTATAAGCTACCATTGGCGGGGTTGCACTCAAGACTGCTGATCGTACTGGAACACTACCCCCGAATTTGATCACGCGTTAGTTTACACCAAGCTGGCTATGTGCTTCGGTGGACTTCCTAAAAGTACGGCACAGCGGCGATTAGACTGTAATAAGTTGTCTCAACCAGCATGTTTAGCCGTCTTCCCTAATGAGCTAGCCGAAAAGCTAGAACCAACTCAACCAGATAACGTGATTGGGCACTGGTCACTTATCAATAATGCTGTGCATTCTGCTGGCTTCGTCAGTTGTGGTCTGACACGCCGTGTCGTCACACACTGTATTTCTGTTGAATCTCTGCGCCTTCTTGACGCAAGTCGGTCACTTTCGACCGGCAGCGAGCAAAACATAACATGGTTTGTAATGAGGCGGGAACTTAACGTAAGCCTACGTAGAGATCGAGAGATCTGGTGGTCTCAACGTGCATCAGAGATGGAACTTGCTGCCGCCATGGGAACTTCCCGTAAGCTGTTCTATCTCATCCGAGTCACCCGTAGGAAAGCCTTGGGTGTGAGCGGGACGATCTATGAAGCTAATGTTTAGCTTATTCATAATCAATAGCGACGTCTTAAATGCCGGGCGGAGTACTTCAAAACACAATTTAACCAACCATCCGCTCCAGCTTCTCACACAGCTATTTCGGTACACGTCCTTTGGTTTGTTTCAACAGACCCATCTTCTGAGACGGAAATCCGTAAGGAGATCCTAGCCTTGAGACGTCACAAAGTTCCGGGGGGCTCCAATGGCCTTCCGCCAGCTCTATTTAAAGATGGTAGGAAAACATCTTGTTAGAGAACTCCACATCCTGTCCTCGAAAGCTTGGAACACTAAGCAGGTCCCCTCCTTGTGAGGGGATTCCATTGTTGTTTCTATCTTTAAAACGGGTCCTCCCAATGACTGCACCAATCATATGGGTTTAAGCCTGATCGCGTGTGGAACATACCCATGAGGAGCAGGCTGGGTTTCGTGCCGGTCGTTGCCGTAGTGATCACATACTCACTTTCCAACAGTTGCCTGAGCACCGTCATGCTCACCGTAGACCAAAGATTATCGTGTTCTTAGACACTCGCGCGGTTTTCGATTCCGTTGATAAGACCGCACTATGGAGGTGTTTGTTGAGGAACGGAGTACCAGAGAAGTATGTGTCGATCCTCAAAGATTTGTATCACCATGCCTCAGGTGGGGTTAGGGTTTATGGCCAGCTTTCACCATCCCTCGCCGTCTCCAGTGGAGTTCTACAAGGCTGCCTTATATTCCCTTTTCTTTTCAAATTCGCCATGGAGCATTTTCTGCAGGACGTTGCGTCCGGTTTAGCAAACGGTGGAGTCAAACTCCTCCTAGGGAACAGAGTCCTTGACTTAGAATAAGCCAATGACATCCTCTTCTTGGGTGACAATGCACAGGCGGTCCAACGAGCTATACACCCCTTGGAGATAGAGGTATCCAGGTATGGTATGTGGTCTGTACCACCCAAGTGCAAAGTGCTGTTTCAAGACTGGCAGGAGCCTGCGCCTGCACTCACCCTCTGTGATGATCAGCTGGAAATGGTAATAAAAGGCTTGAGGCATATANAGGCATATAGAGGGCGCCAGTGAGCCCACTTCTAAGACGAGAGATAGTGAAACTCTTAGAGGACACGCTCTGAGGCTGAAAAAGGAAAGAGCCAGACCAGGGATCAGAAGTCACTTTTTTGAAGTAAGAGAGGTAAATGACTAGAATAATCTGCCGAAAGAAGTAATAGAAGTTGATACGGTAACGCAGTTCAAGTTGTAGCTTGACAGAGCTTGGGGTAACATTTGACGAGCAATCAAGAACACCACACAATTCGCATCACGATGACTGAATCAGGGGTGTTCTTTTTTGCAGTGCACTAATAACTTATTTTTTGAGTTTTTATTCGTGCAGGTATGTGATAAACGCTTACACTGAGCACGTTAACAGAGAATCCACCATTCCCTGAAGAACTTGCTGTCGTCAAGTCAAAGCACTGGGGGATCCAAAAGCCCACTAGAGCAAGAAACTGAACAATTGACATCTCGCCGTCAAGTCCTGGATCCCTGAACTTAGCTGAACCGAACAAATCTTATCCCATTTTAGGTAACCTTCTTGTACACATAGTTCACGGATTCACTCTGATTATTCAACGTCGGATCCTTGACTGTACCCGGCTAACCGGGAGGCAAGATCAGAAGAAACCTTGGAAACCACTAAGATCCGGGACCATTGGGCCTAGAATCGCACCCATGTAACACTTCGAGACTTTAAAGCTTCAATCTCAAGCACGAGAAATGAATAAAATGTCGCTAACTTACAAGACAGGAAGTGAGCGAACTAGGGATCTGCTAAATCATTTTCCCAGGGTATTAAGGGTCTGAGCAAATTCAAATGTGGAAATAATTGAGGATATCTTAGAGGACCTCACTTTAGGGAATGATACTCCAATCGGGTTGGATAAAACCGCATCAGAACAGCCTACGTCATCACCGAGACCAGCATACATTTTCAAGCTCCCGATCTAGAGGAAACGGTGGTTGCAGTAGCAGCTGGTACTCTAGCCCAGCCAAAAAGCGGGTTTTCTACTCGGAGGATGCGCCCGAGAAGAAAATTGGAGTAAATTGGAGAACTCTACAGGGGACAGGGAAGCATTGGTACTATTGCACTCCACTTGCGTGTCATATTAGAAACAAATGTACACAGCTGAACACAGGGTCTGTGGGAACGAAGACCGAGCCAATTGTCCTGTCTGAAACGTGATTGACTCAGGATGACCAAATACCCGAATCAGTCTCAAACCGGTTCACAGACAGGACAGGAAGAAGGTACTCTGGGGGCTGTCCTATTCAAACATGGTGTATTTCACCATGAAGATAAGATAGCGCTCAGTAGTGCTCAATCTCGTTTGTTCTACCTTTATGAAGGGTTAGCATAGCAGAACTCTACAGGAGCCCTGAATGCACACCCGATGAGGACCAGACACTCCAAGGTGCCCTCGGTGGCATATACAAACACTCACAAGACTTTCGTTTAGTGGGAGATTTCAATTTCCCAAACATATACTGGGGTGTTGAGCGGGCGCTAACAGGAGAGCGCATTCCTAGAATGGATACACTCGAGGGCCCTGCAACAGCGTACCCTGGATTGCACTAGGTGCAAAGAGGGAGATAGACCATATCCACTGGAGCTGATAATTACGACAAGGGAGGGGGGTCTGACTAGTATTACTGTAGTGGTTGTAGCAGTAATAATAATGATAATAACGGTATATTTTGCGAAGCCCGCTAGTACGCATGATCAAAATGTACAACAATATGAAACGTAATTAGTGGAGACCAAAAAGTAATAGTACAAAGAGTGTAGGAACGTAGTTTTGAAACGGGTACGTAGAATATCGTAAATGTGCCTTGCGTTGAAAACATAACACAAAGCGAACAAGGTCATAAAATGGGGTATTGGAGGTGGTCTGTTATGTAATGCACATCATGGTGAACGTGTCTTATGACAAGTAATGGCAAAACAGAAAATTGGGAGTTGGAATATCTGCTCAGTAGAAAATGCGCGGAAACGAGTTCAAAGAACAGAAACAGAATAGCGACGAAGAAAGAATCATAATTTCAGAGGCAGAGCTGCAATCGAGCTGAAGGAGAGTACAGTATTTCAAGAAGAGACGACAGATGGCTTATAAATGAACTGTTTCATATGTCGATACAATTGGAGGGACTCCTGTGATCACTGAACAATGGGCTTCGGGGTTTCACCGTTAACGGACTGATTGGTTTTTATTTATATTGTTGAAGCGTTGGTCGTGGTAACAGTAATATGCAAAGATCTCGGAATACGAACCATGCAATGCGAATCACGGAATACGAATCAAGGATTAGCAATCACGAACTAAATCACGTAAGCACTGGACCGCAAATGCACTAGCATGCAATGTGCCACGTAACTGACGCGAGGGAAAGGCAACAAGAGTGGTTCGTTTATTGGAAGAAATAAAATGAATAAACAATATGTACAAAGTAGGCTCATTATTTCTCCGGGTCTCTACCAATCGCCTTCCAGTATTCCTGGCATCGTTCTGCTTTTGTCTGAACCGCGCGGTCTCTGATTGGCTGGTACGATCTACCTGTGTTATGTGATCAGAAATAGTGACACGTACGCGCGTTGCTGACTTCACATATGAAGTTTGGTTGCTCGCAGTTATTCAAACATTGTCATGCGCTGTTTCAGGGTATGCGTCGTCCCGTAGGCACAGATCACAACAATTATCTTTCACTCACCGCTGGGCAAAAGCGACCACGTCATCACCACCACAGACATTTTGTTTAATACACCGTAGAAGTAATTTCAGAATATCCAGGAACTTCTGGACGATAGATGCAACAAAGCTCAAGGCTCGAGCTCCGAAGCACCTGTAGGCCCCTAGCCTGGAAATCGTCACTATAGATCAGAACTGGAGCCTGATCAAGACAAATATCTTTCTCCTGCAGGATAAATTCGCAGGGCAGCGAAGAACAAACCACCTTGGTGGAGCCCATCGATTAGCAGAGCCATACAGCGTAGAAATAAGAGCTGGCACACATAGATCAACGGGCAGCCACAGATCCTGGGACCAGTATACCAAAGATAGAAACAACTCAGTGGCATCCCAGCGGGAGCTCAAACGTCAATAGGAGATCTAGCTGGCAAATTGCGTGAAATACCAGTCAAAAAGGTACTACCGCCATGTCCCATCTAAGGGAGGGCTCAATCAGAAGGTGGGATCCCTGATTCTGGATGATGGAACAGTAGCAACCCATGAGTGGGATATAGCAGTTCAATTTACGGATCACTTCAAAAGCATACGTACGGTGGACCAAATCGATTCTACACAGCCTGACCTCCACACCTCTGGACCAGGTATCCCCGAGTCACAGGTGGGGTTGGAACAGGTGCGCAGGATACTTGGTNACTTGGTAAGCTCAATGCCACCAAATATGCTGGTCCAGATGGCATCCACTCAGCCATTTTTAAACACAGCTAAGATTCTAGGTGGTCTACTCTGCCGACTGTTTAACAAAACTCTAGAGTGGGGGAGGATACCACAGGATTTGAAAGTTGCGACTGTGGTCGCCATACATAAACTGGGACCTAGACAAAGGGCGGAGAATTATCGTCCAGTAAGTCTCACTGCAGAAGTCTCACGTAGTTGATTCTGTAGTAACCAACTAACTCCCATTCTACATGTATCCTTCCTTCTTTGCGAGCCATTGTTTTACCACACAAAGGCCACCTCTTTGGTCAATCCGTGTTTGTTTTCACTTTCCGCACGCTTGCTCACGCTTCCGTATCTCCCTTTTTGCTCTGCAGGTCGTAACACTACAACCCATCATCCGTTTCATGAATCGTTTCGTTCTGTTTTCGTACGGATGTTCGTTTGCAACATAGATGTATTGGCTCGGGGTATTAATTACCCAGTGTCCACAATCCTCATTAGGCGATCCGTTCAATGATAAAAGAACAAGTGGCGTGTTAATGCTCAAACGAGCGGAATCAAACGAGAATCCAAACCGTTATGTTTTATAGGAATAATATGAAATGTTACAGATAAACAAAAAAGAAGAGAGAATGCAACTCATAAAAACCTATGCGATTCATCAAAATGTTGTTTTCATCATCATCTACGGGGCTTCAGCCGCTGTAACACTCCCTATCCGAAAGCCACTCAGCTTCAACATAATGAACACCCGTAATACAGCTTTGATTGTTTGCCAAAAATTAAAATTTACTTGTAGAACAAGTACACATGGCAAACTCATACCTGTAAAGAATAACATTAATGTGTTTGATAAGAGTCACCTCGCGTGGAACCATAATTTGCACCCGACCAGCGCTTCTTCGTTATGCATACTTTCATATACCAGATGCTTCTTTTATCATCAGCCCCATGAAATCACTTTCTAGCGGCCAAAGATAAATCTGACTACTTCATGAGTTCGATGTGCGCTGTTGAATCAACCAAATCTCTTTAAGTGTTGGGTACAACAAAGCGTGACCTCTTTTTGTGTGCCATAGGGTGATATGATACATTATCTTTTTTGTTTGAGGCAGCTTGGTGCAGCTAGGTGGCATGAACCAACCTCTTTACGTGCATTCACGTACCCGCTCAGTGAGAGCTCCCAAAATAATATCGCTCCCAATATTGATGCCATATTTATCATTGTGGACCAACAATTATATGAACTTGATCTAAAATGATCAAGTATTTGCCCCATTCTAACCAAATGGCAAGTGCACCATTGTGCTTTTTTAAAGAAGGTTGATTCTCCGTCATCATTTACAACATTCCTGCAAAATGTTTTGTCGAATACTCAAACATTCCACTCAATGGGCCATGAACAGGCAACAACGGAACTGACTGTCAAGACGACATCTGTTTCATCTATCCACGAACTGATACTAGTCTTAAAGGTGCATGGTTATATAAATGAAGGCAGATTGCACAAGTGACTCTTCCAAGGTATAGGTAATCAACAAAACGTATCAAGTAATCATAACAAACAAAAGTGCTTACGGGGAATAACCATCGAAAAACAATCATATCACAAATAGAAATGAACCCTTCATTTAACCGTTATCACCCCCTAACCAAAATAACTTTCTTACATCACGCCGCAGAGCCCCATGAGATGTACGAACCAATACTTCCCTTATTAATCCATGTTCACTAGGAAGAACCTCACTAATAACTCCTAAAGGCCAGCAATTTTTACGGACACATTCAGTGGTCACAAGCACCAGGTCTCCCGCCTTCAACTCCCTACCTTGTTTCTGACATTTGTACCTTTCTTGTAAAAAGGCCATGTATTAAAACTTCCATCATTTCCAAAAGGTATCAACCAATACCTGAACGCTTCGCTAAAGGTGAATGCACGACTGCGGAAATTCCAGATGATTCATCTCTGTTTCATTATTCCTAAGTAATAACAATTTATTTGGAGTGAGAACTTCCAAATCCCAACATCATCGGATACCGGAGTTAGTGGACGACTGTTTACAATTGTTTACACCTCAGCGAAAAATATAAGTAACGTTTCATCTGTCGTTCCCTGGTCGTGAGACGTCTCCCGAAATATCTTTCCGAAGGTTCTCAACCTTTTTTCTGAAACACCTCCCTGGTGACTGGCATCAGGTGGTCGAAATTGCCAACGTATTTTGCGATTCACTAGGAGATATTGAGTCTTAGATTGAGATCTTGCATATATTGCCGTAACTCGGCATACGCGCCTCCGAAAATACTTCCGTTATCACCAAAGATGACTTCAGGTTGTCCCCGTCTCACCATGAACCGTATTAAAGCTCGAATAAGCAAATCAGTCTACAGGGAATGAGCAGCTCCTAAATGCACGGCTCTTATATTTAGACAGGTGAACAAAAAACCGCCTTTCTACGGTCCTTCTGTAGTGGCTCGAGACCGACAGTGTAACATGCTGGAGAGTTGCTACCATCTGTGTTCTGCCTTTCCCGCATGTATGCTTTCGCATGATTGCAGGCATTGTGTGCTTCGAGTATTTGCTCGTGCATCCTTCTCCTTTGTAGCATAGATTCCGCCAGTGTCTTAGATATCCTGAGACCACCTTTTCAGCTAGATCTTTTATCTTTGTTTAAGTCACTGCCAACTCCGGTGAAGTAACTTCACTTTAAACGGTGCGTCAGTTCATTGTTACACCTTCACTTGCTAAGCTTTTGGTTTTCAGAAACCACAGGCATTTCCCCATTACCCGACGCACAGTGACCTTACCATGCACTATCCATTACCGTCTGCGAATAGTAGGGAGAACTTGATTACTACCTACGTGCCCTTCTACCTCATGGTAATGACAAATCGCGATCTCAGTTACGCAGTGCCTCGAATGCAGAATAATGCGATGTTTACAATCTTCGGGTAGATTAATCCTATGTAGACAAACTCCCACGCAGACTAAACTATCAACTAGGATTAGATTCAACTTTTAAAGTTGTTTACGTTTAATCCTGTCAGAAAGTAAACTCTGGCCACTACCTAACCGCTCTAATTCTTGACCAAAACATTCCGCTTGAACCATTCTCACTACCGCTTTGCAGCTGTCTCTCAATTATTGTACAGATAATGGCCCTAAACGCATCGATAAATCGGTTTGTCCACCCGCAAAAACAAGTAAATAACATCTATATATTAGGAGCCACGCAACGCATCGCGGCAATTTAAGCCAACAGGAGAACCTTCCGAAATATGGCAGACAATCACAGTGACACAGCGAACTGATAGCAACCTTCGACTTCAACTTCAAGTCGTCAGTTGAAACTGATGGACATTTGCCGTAGTTCGGTACTATACCGCCTCGTTCGTGTAAAAGGATTGGGCCTTCATACCATAACCGTCTGTATCTGTCACCGCTCCTCATTCCTCGGGACGCGAGATCCACAAGATTATTCCTTTCGCTGATGTGCCTCCATTGATCAGCTGTCGTTCAACCCTTAATCTTTGAAATTCTGTTGAACGCGAACGTTGAAAATCGACTTTTCTCATTCCTCAGATAAGGCAAAACTATGGCAGAATCAGTTCAGTAAATTGTATCCGCAAATGCAATCTCACATTCCTTATTTACCATTTGTGCTAATTCAACCGTAAGACCAGCAGCAATCAGCTCCAAACAAAGTACGTTTGCGGTTCGTAAAGGAGCACCCCAAGACTTGACAATTACTAGATTCTGCACAAACCGTAAATAGCACGCTGCGCCGTTTGAGAGTTTAGGCACATCGCAAAAGGTATGCAACTCAACTTTGCCTCCGGTCTCTTCTACGGCGCGAGCATACCATCTAAGTATTTGAAATTGACGAACTCCACTTAGAACCTCCACGGACTGTCGCCATTCTTTAAGCACGGCTGGAACTAACAGTTGGTCCCACCCTTTAATTTGTCTACACAACTACTGAAATAACATTTTCAACGGGAAAACATAAGCTCCTATCCACTGTAAAGGAGCAGAGCTGAGACAATAGCACCCTCTAGGTAGGTGGAGGTTCTGGCGTCTCAAACTGAAACGCAAACACATCTTGCTCTGCCTTCCATGATAAACCTAAAGTTCGCTGTGTCGACAAACCTTCGATTTTCATATTTTTCACCGATGTACTCAAATTATCAGGAATCCGATATAAAACTTCTCGACTGTTGCTTAACCACTTTGTTAGCTTGAAATCGCCTTAGCTCAGTAAACTGCACAAGCCTTCAACCAGAGAGACAGTTTCATTCTTTTCCATAACGGATTCCAGAAAATCAGCCACGTAAAACCTTCAGAATTGCGTGAGAAACATCCAAAGGATACTCGTTCCCGAAGAGATTACCCGGCTTTTTAAAAGCAAAACTTGCACAAAACGGTGACAACAGCACCAAACGGATGCACGGTGAGTTTCATTTCTTCCGGATCTCTCAATATTTTACCATAAGAAGCAAAGTGCACCCTGATCCTATTCTGGTACCCACACCTGCAGAAACATATCCTCGATACCTGCCGACAAGGCTACAGGTCCTTGTCTAAACCGTATCAAGACCCCAACCAAATTGGATATCAAGTTTGGACCAGGTAATAAAGGATCATTTTACGATTCACCGTTAAACTTCGTCGCACAATCGAAGACGAACCGAACCTTATCCGGCTTTTTCGGATTTAAAACCGTGTGATGCGGAAGATACCAACATAATCCATCTGGGTTTGAACTTTCTAGCAGGTTTTGCGTAACACTTTTGGATATACCGAGATATCACAGCTGAGTATCCTTCTTGGAAATGATTATCGCGAAGAAATCGCTTTTGCAAAGCCATCAAGCGGTTAGCGGTACTAATTCTATTGCACTTCCGCTTAAGAGAACCTTTAATTCCTCTTCTCTGCTCCAAAACCCAGTGAGCCTCAGGAGTGTCCAAACCAATACGTATGCTCAGAATTTTACTGGGTAACGGAGGCAATTCCACATTGTTTAGATGGGACTCATTGGACAACGTTTCTTGAGTAGGTCGAATGGCTACCACATTAAGTAGAGAAGGCACTGTATAAGCCCTGGCAACATCCAACATTCCTTTCCATCTGTAGACCTTAGGCGTAACGAGACATGCATACACCAACGATGTGCTTCGCCAATCGGAGTATCCAGACTTATCTTAGCTGTCATTCCATGAAGTCCTAACAATGGCAACAGATCTTCTCGAACGAGAGGTGTCAGCTCCGCTGTCTAACAAAGCACTGACGATCACCAAAACCTTTTGGTCCTTCTACCAAAACTGGTATCACGCCTAGGCTTACACCCTCCGCAGCAGGTAGCCTCTGACAAGAGGCATTTGTAACGCGCATTCTATCCGGGTTTGAGTACAGAAGCCTACAATGTGGCTTATCACAGTTGTTCTCTGGACAACGGATCTAAAGTAAGCAGGCTGGGGCTGGATGTTTGGGATTCAAACAGACGAAGCATAACTTTTTGGTAGATACCAATTCCCATCTTTCTTTTATACCAGAGTTCTGAAACTGTGTGCACTGTTCTACGGGGTGCACGCCATTGCAACATAGGCAAAGTAGCTCTTGGGTTACTACTGCAAACGTTTTTCCATGAGAATATTCCTCCTTGGGCTCAGAGACTGTCGGAGGTTTTCCCTCGCCTACCTGCTGCGATGTAAACTAGTCTTGGCACAAATGAACTCACATAAATCCCGAAATTCTGGTTTACTGTCAGACTGATAAATCTCATTGGCTCTCTTAACCCATTCTACCGCCATGTATCTTAGCAGCTTGCTTAGAATCTTCTCCAAGGTGCTGTTTGAATTCAAGTCAGCCAAACATCCCAATCTCTCTATAGCATCAGTAGAACTGTGTAATTTATTTACGTAAACAAATAAGCTCTCCGCGTCGATCTGGAGCTTAGCTGGCGCAGTTATCTTTTGTAACAGATTGAACTATCATATGACGACGGCCAAACAACTCTTTGAATATAGTCCTTGCCCTTTTGTACCCTTCTGATGCAGGATACACCAAACATCCTTGTATGGCATCCTCAACCTTAACACGACAATAATGGCAAAGATAAGTAAGTCAATGTCCATCTTTAACTCTACTCTCCATCTGTTCATCAAAATGGCGGAAGAAGCTGATACACTGACTCGGTGACCCGTCACATCTAGGCAACTCCAAACGAGTCAGCAACTGAACAATATTGTAGCCTGCTATATCCAAACCGGGCCTTGTATACGAAGTATTCGATTCGCAATCCCAAGGATACCTCAGCGTCGGTGATGTAAACATTTCTTCTGCCAAGTGAAAATTTACCCCGATTGGATCATCGACGAGTACATAGCCCGATTCCTCTGCAACACGAACGCACCTGTCTGCTTGTAAAGCTGCCGCGGGACGCCGTTTGGCATTTGCAGCTCTTTAACAAGCCTTGGTAGCTTTTACTTCTAGCTGCGCATTTTCCAACTCCAATGCAACAAAATTAACTCTTAGAAGTAACATGGGCAACATGCCCTCTGTCCTCAATCCTGAAGACTGAACATCAAGATTGCCGCATGTAAGTAGAGTTGTCGGAGAAGACTTATCGGACGGGAGTGCAGCAGCAGCATCCTAAGAACCTACTTCTTCGGACATCATTTCATACTCCATTGCTAACCGGCGTTGACGGCCTGCCGATAAGTCTTCTTACGAGTCTCAAAGTGTGTGCGACCTCCTAGTGTCTCGTTGCCCGAGGTAGACAAAACACTCGTGGGAGTCGTAGAAGTTTATTGGCGAATAGTGGTACTAGATAGTACCGAAACGTGCCGAGGTGACGCTAAACAATGCAAGCAATAAATGCAGTAGCAACGCGAAAGCGTGTCACACGTGTTGCCTGGGTTTGAACAGGACCCAGCTTATATATACACCTGAGCGGAAAACCGTGCTCAGTAAAACAAGCAGAAGTAAAACAAAGAAATACCACAGTTGGAGTCAGAGTAGATCGTGAAGAAAATATGAACGGAAAACGTTCGGGTGGACTGCTGCTTTTCTTCGTACAATCATGGTCACTACAGGCCAAGGAGTTGTAAGAAAGAAGTTGAAACGGGGATATTCTGCAAACTGCCTAAAACACTTTCTCCTATCATGTGCCAAACTCTTGGTAAAACAGGCAAAACAGTTAGACACAGCCAGAACGTATATGGTTCTGTACAGAATGTGCGGAAGTCCCGATGGTAAAATGCATCACTTATATCACACACAAGTACGAGAAGCCATTGTCAGGAGGCGAAGAAAATCGAATTCAAAAGTCACCACACTGGAGGCAAAAATAGCAGACTTAAGTTCATGGATCACACCAGCTAACCCGATCCAGAAAACTAGCAAACGACCGAAATGCCAGACACGATTGGTCACCCTACGGCAGGCGACGCACACGGCTGAACTGAGCGCGACGACAAAAGCAACATTAGAAGCACCTGCTGTCTCGCAATCCACCCTCCCTTATCTGCTTTTTCAAAAATAACAACTCGCCACTGCCAAACCTCTCTTACTCTCCATAACGTCGGCCACTGTTGTGAAAGTGGCTTCTTCGTATGCAGATGTCATTTCCACTCCACTTAGAAAAGCAGCTCCTGCAGCTTCACTACAGCAGAAGCACCCTAAAAAAGAGAAAGGGATACCGTCTGCTGCATCGCCCTCACGGACAGACTCGACTCCTTCATACACGGCATCCAGGCACGGTGCGTGTAACATATCACGGAAGGTTGAGACGTGTCCCCGCTATTCGCAATAATCTACGCAGCAGAGGTAGCTCCCTCCGAGATCTCAGTGCTTTGTTGTTGTCAATCTTCTGGTGGCCGAGGCCATCACTGCTCACGCTCGCCTGGACCACGACCTGCAGCTGCTAAGGTCGCACATGCTAACTTCGTTTGATGGTGGCGAGGTGGAACCAGTGGCATCGATCAGAGTAAAAGCGGCATTCAGGCTTTGAAAACCCCGCCAGGATCGTTCTCCACGACCAGTGAAAGTGGTTCTTCGAGCAGAAAGCCAGGCAAAAGCGATGCTCCAGCGGACTCACAAGCTGAAGAGAACTCCGGTAAGATGCCTCAGGGATCTTGATCCCGAACAGCGCAGCAAATTGGAAACTGCACTGGATGAACTCAGGGAGCGCCGTGCAAAAAAGGAAACTGATCTGTGCATACGGGATTTTCCTGTGCATCGGAAGCGCCCTTATTTGTGTTGGCTGCCCTTGTTCGGAGGAGGACCCAGGAGACTGTTTAACCATGTACGGGGAGATTAGCTTGAGGCGTGAATGGCGAGGTAACCAAGCTGTGACAGCCTCAAACAATACCCGATGGATGCTGGGAAAAAAGATGAGTTGGAGGACTGGGTTGCATCCCACAATCGCGACCTTTTTCCAATCAGTGAGACCTGGCTGACACCGGATATCCGGGACACAGAAAAATCACTCCAAGGATACATAGTGTATCGAAAAGATCGATCATCCTCAAGTCGCGGTAGTGGAATTGTTACCTTTGACCGCTCGGGTCTCCCAGTGCGAGTGCTGTAGAATTACGAACATCCGGAAGGATTTGGCGAAGACCTATAGTGCAGAATCAAGCTTCGGACCAAGATTCGGATCCACGAGATTACGCCTGCCCTGGAGCAGCGCGGTACAGTTTCCGGACATTGGTAGTCAATCGATCTTGAGCGCTGACGCCAGTAGCACGTACACAGCCTCCGGATACACGTCATTGGTGGACCGTTCAAGCCAATCAAACACAATGCAGAGAAGAGCAGTATGACGCAAGATGTGATGCAATATGATTGGTGGGAACTAAGGTAACCAATGATTTTCTTTTGTGCGCATATATATTCACTTTCATTTCCTTCAATAAACAACTTTGTGATTCGTCTGTCTTGTGGCCTTTTTCTTCGTGTCTCGATCCTGTGGGTTATTGCGAGTTCGAGCCGTTGCGGTCTAGTGCCACCGGATTTCTAATTCGTGTTTCGTGATTCCTATTGCGTAGTTCGTGTCCTGAATTCTGTGCGTAATTTCACTACTACTACTTCTACGATCAATACATTATATCACAGTTGGAGTGATTTACCGCACCCAAGCTGTGTACGTCCCAGAGCTGCTGGCCAGCATACAGAGGTACGCCTGCGATGGATATTCTCTTATCTTGGGTAATTTCAACGCGCCCTATGTTGATTGGCAAACTGACATCTGCTCTCAGCATGCAGATTTATTCTCCGGAGAACTTCTTTTCGCTGTCCCGGCCCTCTCGCTTGTTCAGCATGTTCATGTGTCCACGCGGATAGCTGGTGATCAAAGATCCATCCTTGATCTGGTATTTTTGCCGAGGCTATGACTAGGATTGACCTCGTTCCACCAATTGCATCTAGTGATCACTCCGTTCTGCGCATACACTGCAGGCGTGGCATACCCCAAACGGACAGACCACAGGACGGACGGAATGTGCGGCGCTCATCCTTTACGGATATGTATCAGGCTGCATCGCTCACAAATTGGGATTCCCGGAACCCTGAGGATCTGGATGTATCCTGGAAGTTGGTTCGTAATAGAATCCAGCAACTTGTACTAAAATTCTCTCCACCTCACCGCCACCGAACAGCCGCCGTGGTTTGACCAAGAACTGCGGGCGTGCCTCCAGCAGGAATAAAGCCTGGTCCAGGTACCGTGCAACAGGCGCAGGATATGAGGTATATCGACGCATTCCGGATCATTGTACTGCACTGAAAAGATGCAAGAGAACGAAATTCGAGAAACGACTAGTAGCGGATTCAGTATAAGCACCAAAGCGATTGTATGCCTACCTCAGGCGAAGAATCAGAGCAATGCCTGGTCTCCCGACTCTCGCCAAAGATGGGGCACTAGCCGAAAAAGATGAGGACATAGCGGAGATGTCGGCATCACATTATGCCTCAGTGTACACCCCAGCCTCCAGCACACTGGTACACCTAATGGACACTGACACTGCGCCGAAATCGGCCTCATTTACCATCGGAGAGGTGGCCCTGGAGCTGAGTCGACTAATAGTTCACTAGTCACCTGAACTTGATGATGTGCATCCACTGATCCTGAAGGAGCTGGCAGATGAACTTGCAGCGCCACTGTGCAAACTGTTCAAGTTGTCATTCACTCAAGGGCATTTACCGCAGCAGTGGAAGGAGCCTATCATTGTTCCATTGCCCAAAGTTGGTAATAAGAGTGAACTCGGGGACTACGGACCTGTCCGTCTTACTATCGTTGTGCCTAAGGTAATGGAGCGACTGGTGGCCGCACGGCTTCGGCAGCATTTGGTGTGCCACGGTCACCTGTGTCACCAACAACACGGCTTCTGGCCGGGTCGCTCATGCCTCTCAAACCTACTACTTGCACGTGAATGCTGGACCGAGGACAAGGCCAAAGGACACGAAACGGACATCAGCTTCGTGGAATTCAGGAAGGCCTTCGACCAGGTGCCGCACGACCTCCTTCTGCGAAAGCTGTCCAACTTAGGTGTAGGTGTGGTCATGCGGAATTGGCTGCAAGACTTCCTCATCGATTGGAAATTCTGCGTCCGTGTTGGAAAATCGCTCTCTGCGTGGTATTCCGCTCCCAGTGGGGTCCCCCAAGGCT
>UZAN01053078.1:0-16908 GCA_900618425.1 Echinostoma caproni
ACCAACCTTTGGAACACCCTTCCAGCTGACGTGGTGGAAGAGGTCAATGATAAGATGTTCAAGAGGAAGCTCGACAGCGTCCTGCGAACAATGTGGTATGCAGATCTATCACGAATGAGATCTTCGAGTCTGTGGTGATGAGGCTCATACGGGAAATTACCCTCTGCCCCTAATTGAAGAACACTGAACATTGAACATGTGGGCACAATTCAATAGCTTGGGTTGATCTGTCCAATAAAATTCACATTTATATATAACCTACTGAAATTTGTTTCAAGTAGGCAAATGCTGGATTCGTTTTTCAAGCACTGAAGGCAACTGCAAATCTGTTCCGCATACCACAAGCAAACAAGAACCAGAAAACTTATCATCGAAAAAACAATTGAAAGCATATAATGCTGATAAATGCCAATTGAACTTTCATTTAGTATCGATGATTGTGATGGTAAATCCAAACCAAACTTAATTGGCTATAGGTAATGTGCTATTACTTTTCAAGGGTGATTTCACTGACAAAGCTGCACTTATAATTCGATTTTTACCTTTTCCAGATTACTATTAACTCTCTACTGAAGGAAAAAACCTAAAAGGAGCTCAAACTACTTACTTCTTGTGCCGAAAGATGCTTTTTTAACGAATTAGAGGTGCCTATTGTATTTAAGCTCACTGTATTAGCGGGGTTGGGAAGCACATGACATGCAACCGTGAAATATAGTTTAATTTCATGGCTTGTAAGGACTAGATGACCAAGAATAGCGTTTTTTGTTTCCTATGCTTGCTTGTCGTAAACAGTTTGGGCACGTATTTTTATCCATTGGGATAACTGCCTCGCTACACGACCGAGCAGATTTTGTGTAATTGCTTAGTCATACTTTCAATCAAAATCGTTGTCTGCCCGAAATGAGGTTGTGACATTTTTAGTTTATTGCCCCGAACAAATTTATTTTCTGTGTACTGTGCGTTCTAACGACCCTGTGGTATTTGAAGTAGGTGCGGATTAAGAATCATGAATCACGGTATCAACTGAAAGACTGAATCACACTAGCACTTGTAGGCTGGAGGCCTTAGATGCAGGAAAAAGGCCACAAAAGTAATGCTTCATTTGTCAAAATAACTGAATGGAATTAAATAACATACAAATAGAAATATCATTGACCAAACGAATATCAGCCAATTACCGTTCTCATTCTCCGAGTCTCATGGCTGCTGTTTGAACTGCGCAGCTGATGATTGATTGATATTGCTGGTCCAATGTCCAGAAACTGGAATGTTTAGGCCCGGGGGTTGACTCACCACGGACTTTCTATCGTCTTTTCGTTTCTAATGCAACATAAATCGGCCGTAGAGCGAATAAGCTATAGCCCAATGGATGAATGAACGCTTCACACGTTATGTAGGAGAATGAGAGAATCACTGCCAGATGATTTTTACGCTGGAGTACCATCAAAGTAAAATTTCGAAACGAATGGTCGGTAGGAACTTTTGCTCTGTCTTTCGGAAACGGTGAGGATGTCCACTTCAATCTACTAAGCAACTCAGTTCAACGCAATCCTTTAACCCGTTCCGGGAAATTAACTTTATCCCCAAACATGTTCACCTCGCCAAACGTGCTCGCTGCATTTTAAATTCGTTTGGAATTTCTAAAAATATGTACGGAAAATCAACGATTACGACGACGGCCTGTAAGTAACTTGGAATTAGGTGGGCTGATTGCAGAGGTCTCTAATAGCAACATACATTGCACCGTAAAATTCTAGGGGATCGCAAATTGCCACAGATGTGGAACGTATTCAGACGACTCTGTTTGCCACGGAAGTCATTTAGATCTCAAGTCATTGTGAATAGAATTTACGGCGAAAAATGTTATCACTTTTGCTTTGGCATACATGTTACTAAAACTGAATCTAAAGATATGACGTTCGGTTAATAGAAAATAGTGAAGAGGAGTGATAATGCAGAACAAAAGTAGAAAATTGAAGCATGAAAATGTACGTGAAATTGTGGAACAGTTCGGTAGATATACGTTCCCTGGAAACCAATAAACGAGAAAGGTAAAGTAAAACGGAATTGGGTAAAGCTGTGCTGCGAGTGTATAAAGGTTTTGTTTTATTGCAGATGACTGAACTGGAAATGGAGTGACAGAGAGTTGAGTGTAAATGATCTGATTCATCAGACAAGACTGATTCCCACAAACGGTGGGTGTTGGTTGACCGTGGAGTCAACCAGCGTCACATAATGTACACTTCCCTACCTAGAGGTGCTTTTCAGAGAACGTCTGGAATCCTTAGACAATCAAAAGGTGGGGATAACGGGAGAGCAGTCGTTTCGATGACATAAAACGTACGAGAAAATAAATTTGGAAATGACGTATATTGGCACCCTCAAATGTCCAATGGCGCGAAATATGAAAGGTAAGTTTTCTAACTGTAATAAATGTATGCTGTGCGTGATAGAATAATTTGACGTCGACAGACAGAAAACTTTTAAGGTATTTTAATGGCTGGGAATGTTCAACCCGGAAAGTTTTGATGGCCGACAAATAATGGGGACTTAAAGAAAGATTGACACCACTGAACCTGTTCGGGGTGCTAATGGTCAGCAGGTGAACAGACAGTGTCACTGACCGTGACCTTTTATCACGTTATGATTGTCCCTCTTGTCATGTGTTTAAGTGCTTGACGCATTCCTTCGAACATACACGGATCTCTGACGGTCAGATGGTCTTTGTTCTTCCTGTATCTCTCCGGGCAATCCGGGAACGTAACAACTGGCGACGGAAACAAACCCACGTGTTCAAGTCAAAACAAAATCATGTCAGACCAAATGGAAATGTTCATGCAAATGCTTCTCACACAAAACAAGCTCATTGAAGCGTTGACCAAAAAGATGGAACAATCTTCATCGCTTCACTCGATACATACAGGTCTAACCAGTGATAACCTCGCCAATGCGATTACAGAATTCACACATGATGCAGATGCAAAATTGACGTTCAAATCATGGTACGCAAGATTCAGAGATATATTCACCGTGGATTGTGCTCTGTGGGAAGACACTGATAAAGTAAGACTGCGCATACGCAAACTTGGTCCCACTAAACATCAACCGACTATACCTCGTAAACCAACTGACATACAGTTTTCAGCAACAGTGAAGTGCCTTACCCGAATGTTCAATGCTCGTGCTTCATTATTTCATATCCGATATCATTGATTGCAAGTCAAGAATACAGTCAGAAGATTTTGTGACATATGCAAGGAGAATCAACCTGGAGGCTGAGCGGTTCAATGACGTTTTTTCATCTGAAGAATCAAAACATCGGTCCACAAGACGAAATGTGGATGTGTCTCACCTCACCACTTCAAATCAAAACGTGCTAAACGTTGTATCACCCAGTGAATGCTTGTCGGGGAAGAAAATAAGAACGAAATACGAATTGATACTCCCTAAACTACCCGCAAACAGTAGTTGGACGGCACCAATAGAAGTTCAAAAGCCACAAACGAAACGTGGATTCAATATTGGTGACAAAGTGTATGCAAAAGACTTCAGTACGCGTTGTCAAACATGGATTCCAGAAACTGTAACTGGAAAACGAGGACAAGTCGTGTACGAACTGCAAGTAGGAACAGAACAGTGCATCAGGCACGCAAATCAGCGACGAAGAAAGTACAATCCAGATGAGCGCGAAGATACCATTCCTGATGATCATGTCAGTGGTCAGACGATGCTCCAACACACAGCACGACCACAATACACACAATCGCAAATGTTGGATTTGGCTACCCAACGAAATGGTCACCTGCCAGTATCTATATAGATATCCTCCTTGTATTAGACATTTCACACAGCTACACCAGGTAAACCCACAAATGAAATCAGTTGAGGCTCGTGGATTTACGGGAAGGTGTTTGGGGTGCCAATGGTCAGCAGGTGAACAGACAGTGTCATTGACCGTGACCTTTTATCACGTTATGATTGTCCCTCTTGTCATGTGGTTAAGTGCTTGACGCATTCCTTCGAACATACACGGATCTCTGACGGTCTTTGTCCTTCCTGACTCTCTCCGGGTGACCCGGGAACGTAACAGAACCATTCGGTACTGGAACTTATGGCTGATTGAAAGAGGTTGATTGTTAAATGTACCACCAACCACTACGTCATTGGCATACTTAAAAGTGTGGAAACAACTTTGTTGAATTTGACCGTGGAAGACATATTCCCATTAATACAAGTGAATTGACGTCGGTCAGTAGAATAGTCTTACATCCAATTCAATAGATGCCGCGGGAGATTGTGCTGCTGTAATGCTATCAATAATATGGTTCTATGAACTGAGTTAACAGTGTTTGCCTATTCCAAAAAGCAAAAACTAATATTTCAGTGTTTTCGGTCGATCGCGGATAAAAGTGGAATGTGTAAAACAAGCAACCACATCTACAGTACAGTGATGCTTATTACAAGCTAACCGATCGGAATCAGAAAAACCAAGGAGAGAGAATAGATCCGTATTGATAATTTGTTCAAAAGATTTAATCAGTAATGAAGATGAGGCAATTGGTCGGCCTGCCTGCCTACCTGCCTGAGATCGTTTTTCGCAACTGAAATCCGTAACGGCAAACCGGTAAACTTTCATGTTTTGCACCTTTCAGCAATTCATGCGTCGCTGTCTGCACTGATCAACAATCACTTCAAAAAAAACAATCGACTCATAGGTTAACATCCAGCTCATCTAAGACATGCGTGGAAACCCCCTCCACTGAGCATAGTCACAAACAAATCCTGAATCCAGTTGAGCTGTGTCGTGTGCACCAACAATGTATCACCAACCTTCTTGTGCCGCTAGTGCGATGACTTACAGACGTGCTCCGGGTAGTGACCGTGTGATGAGAAAGTACACTTGTATCCACCGGTACTCATCAACACTTCAGTGTTGATGTGATGTGATGTTGGAGCACCAAAATGCTGTTTTTTTCCGTACAATGGAGCTACCAAACAAAAACGAACGCACACATGCAGACACATACAGAGAAAAACATTGACATGCCGGTTGCATCAGGAATTCTCGTACACCACATAGTCAGATTCACAAATGTCTCCAATCGAGTTCTCAGTTTTACTACGACAGACACATCCAGTAGTTAAACAAAATTACCGATCATTAGTTTAAATTTCTGCGTGGCTTGAACCCAACTCTGGTGCCCCGGAACATACGCGCAAAACCTCCTTCCAACTTGTGGCGCTCGCTTGACTATAGCACAGATAGCAATTAAATGTTCTGAGGACGGCCTAGTTGACGTGGTTAGCACAGTTCTGTAGTTGTTAACTATTGGTGTTGTGAGATACTACTCAGATTTGTGAGTAGTATTCAAATAATGCGATTGGCAGTTTCTTTCAACGATCAAAAATTAATATGACCACCTAGGGCAAATTGCTGTGCCGCAAAGAATAACCACGGACTGCTCCATTCATTAAACCGTGTGCCGCCAGGAATTGTGATAACATGTTTCAAACGAGATACCTGTTATGTGCATTCCAAATTGGTGATATCCTAACTGTAATCTGAAATAAACAAGTTTCCTCGATCAGACACCGCCTTGTGAAATAACAGTGGTTATGTCTCCAGGTGTGAAATTGTGAATTCAAGTTCAACCTGAGTAAGCGGTATACAAGAACTCTTGCTATCGCCTGGAGAAATCTATGACCGTCTTTATGGTAATCTGAGCGAAGGACACCAAATTTCGACAACAGGCCGTTCACTAGGAGAGTAATTTTGCTGTATCTCATCCGGTGCTTGCTGTAGAAAAATTTGAACTTAATTATTAGAGGAGGTTGATACAAAATGCTCCGCTGTAGGTAAGTGGCTGGCGATCCAGTGCATTCCCAAGCACGTTATGTCCAAGGTAAAATAATGCTTTTTTTTCTATTGGTATAACCAGTGGGTCTACCTCGGTTGACCACTATCATTTCCACAAGAAAACGCTAACAAGGTACTTCGCAGGAAAAACGGTATACAATGGTATGGCTTCTCGCGATTGATTCGGAGCTAACAAATGAAACACAATGAATGTCTCAAGAGGGAGTTAACTGAATACTTCATTTCTTATAGGGTGTACATTGACTGACATTCAAAGGCACAGACACATACATGCAAGCGACGGAAGGAAAGCGTTCATAATCTGAGGCATGTACAATTTTTTCAGTCAACCAATCGGCCATTGATATAGTGATCGATATCCGATAGTGAGATATTGATAGGGTGTTTGGTGGTTCATGGCTGGCAAACAGTGCGCTCTTATTCACGCAAGTAAAGTTGGATTCAAGCAAACAATCATAAACACGCGCGCGCACACACACACACACGCACCCAAACAGACATACACATACACACGCAACCAGACACTGAGGAGCAGTTAGATGTGGACACCTCAATATCAAAACAAGACGACTATGAAAGCCATATATATATATATATATATATGTGTGTGTGTGTGTGTGTACTTGATTTGAATCTGCTTTGGTCCCAGTGGTGGAAGGACATTGAGGTAAAGGGTATATCACATTTGCTCACTGAGAATCAGTGAGTGCTCAATCCCGATTGGGTTTCAACTTTTGCTGGTGATCCGATAGCAGTTGCTTGTGGATTTCTTCATGGGATTGAGCTTTACCATTAAATTGCTTGTTTGTTTTGCTTCGACAATGAACTTTCAAAATAATTTGTAGTTCATAGAAACATTTTTGGTGGTTTACAGGTTCTCTGATAATCAGAAAACTATTGAATGTTCTATGAAAGATCTTTTGTGCATCTCTCAACAAGTAGATTGATAAAAACGCTAAACTCTGTTCACCAAAGTCAAGACACCAGCAATGAAGACTAAACGGCCACGGTAGTTGTGCTTCAAGTGCCTGGATAGAATGTATCGAATCTCTTGTGTTAGTGCAGTGTTTTATTCGTTTTTTAAACGTTTGTTTCTTTCTTCGTTCTCTGATCAACCTTCTTGATTTGTAACTAAGTCATATACCCAAACCAATTATGGGAAAACCAAACACAGTAAGAGGTATACAAGTTTTGATCGGAAATGTTTTGATCGGAAATTTTATTACGGAGTCGGAAAAGCTAAGAAGCGCCCCTGGGGAAATTCAACAGAATGATTGAAAAAAAAATCTAACTCGCTGTTTTTACTCAGCATCCACGAAACTTGAATATACTACCCTAGTTTTGGGTATTGCAATCAACCTCTAAAAGTATGGCAATGAGCAGATATCTAAGAAGTGTGGGTACCCTTCTTTCGAAACTGTGTTGTACTATCGCATCAAATGAGAAGGGTACAAAGTCTGTATTTACTTAGATGACCTGACAAATATGTGATTTTGTACTATACAGTAGTAGGACACAAACTGCCTACTAAGTCCCACTGAACAGCTTCGGAATTACACAATGTGGAATATCAATGAATTTTGGGCAATAATTTAAAGTTGATAGTAGAAGAGCCACAATTCTACCATACATTTCAATCAAATTTCAAATTCAAATTTAAATTTGGGAAACAAAAACTTACAAAGACTTCGCTTAACAAATCCCATAGGGCGTTTATACTTTAATTCGGAACATGATTCACAAGATCACAGTTATTCCATGTAAGTCAGAGTAATGTAATGTTTGTGACGAGCGCAGGTGAATATATTATGTATTTCAGTGTTGAAACATAATGTTTGTCAGAGCATGATTAAGCTGACGCTTAAAAAAGATACAAATGTTGGCGCACAGACCACGTGAGGTGGTAGAGAGTTTCATGTACTGCACACTCTGACTGTAAACGAATGGCATCTGCAGTCTAGACCGCTCTTTTGGAGTGCCAACTTCAGTGGATGACCTCTGAGTTGAACATTGGTTGACAGAACTAAAAGAGATCTACATGGATGTTTGGTCTGTTAGAAAATTCGACACAGTAAGATCATATCACCTCTGACTTGACAATATTGAGACCAGTATAGCCCCAATAGCTGTAATCGTTTGCCATAGGTATTGGAATGTAGACCGTTGACCATCTTAGTAGCCATTCTCTGTGGATGTTCAAGTGCCTTCCGATCTCGCTGCAGCCACGGGTTCCAGGCCTGAATTGAGTACTCAGTGTATGGACGGATATATGTGGCTAACAGACGTGGAAACAAAACCGGCTCAAACGATCCAAAAACACGCTTGAGCAGTCCAACCTGTTTTACTGCCATGGATGATGCCGTGGAACAGTTTGTGGACCAGCTCAAGTCTGCGCAAATGAATACTCCCAGATTCTTCTCGGATGGAGCATGAAGTAGATTTTCGTGTCCGAGAGTGTAGGAATAACGACCATGGTGACGTAGTGATAAAACTTTACATTTGGTAAAGTTGAATTCCATGTCATTAGAGACAGATTATCTGTGGGCTATGTCAACGGTGGATATCAAACAATTCCCTAGTTTTGCGTGACCAAACGTAAGTTGGATGAACTGCATAGCCACTAATACCTGTTGTTCGATTGGTGAAACGGGCTTGGGGTAGAGACCAACATAATGCGCTAGTGAAATTTGTTTGATGTCGAGTCAGAAGACAGGATAACTGTCTACTACATTATACCGTCTGGTGCGAATTCCGCGGAGTGTTAGTGGTCAAGGCTGATTTTAGGCAACCAATATTGAGCAAACCAGTCGAATGAAATAAACCAATGACTTAATTAATCAATTTCTTCAATATAGGATTGACTTTCTTCGGGAAATTCAAAACCAATGGTAAAACCCTCCCAGATGACGTCAGTCAAATACCTACGCGTTACAGTTTCTCGAGAACTAACCACTGACCAATCTTACCAACCAATCAGAAGTCGTGCGGCTCAAACAGAATCTGTGTGACGTCCAGATTACAAGCACGCGATTGGTGGATACCTGTATAACCGCTAAACTTCCTTTATGCATGTTATTTAATCCCATGATTGATTTCTTTTAATAAAAGAACTGCTACTTTTGTGGCCTTTTTTCAATGCGTCTCGGTGGCGAGAGATTCCAGCGTGCAAGTGCCAGTGCGATACAGTGTTTCCTTGGCTCCCGTAATTCGTGATTCGTAATCAATGCCTACTTCGACTACTACAAACTGTTCACAATCAATAAATGAACATTCACTTTGCATTCATTTTGCAATCGGTTCACTTTCAGATTCATTAGTAATTTCAGAATACTGTGGCAGTATTGAAGCCTCATCTGAGTTCAATTAAGCTCGTCTCATCTTTCCTAGCCCGTTTTTAGGCCTTCCCATGGCGTCTGGAATTCATTTTAAATCTCAGACCACTGACAACTGTGCACTCAAATGATGGTCGAACAAATTACCACACACCCTGCGAGCCACACACACACACACACACCTTAATTTTGTGCACCAATTGTCTCCAGGGCTGTAAACGTTTATGAATGCACCAAAGACCGAGCAGAATCCAGAACACAAAGTTTACTTTCTATGTGGTTAGATGAATCACGTGACGTGCAGTAGTTCACCTTCAGGCTCGTCTACTAGTCTGTACATTGAATTGTTTCTTTGTTTTTCACCGCACTGAGCACAGTCGCATCCGCATATACTCCTTGATCTATCTATTTATCTATTTATCTATCCAAGCACCTACTAAACCTTATGTATACTGATGGTTACATGCACACAATTCGTAAAGATAACTAAAAACACATTGTTACCGTACGATTTACGGAAATATCCTGTAGGTTATCTTCACTCCTTCCTCATGCATATTCCAATCTAAATTACAAATTTTGAATGATCAGCTGTAAAACAGAGTCAATTCTACATAATCGGGGTGTGTGAATGAATTTATGTCCTTTATGTAAAGAATCTCTGGCAAGCTCGCTTGAGAGACCGAGAGAGAGAGCTGTGAACAGATCGATATTTGACTTTGAACAACTACCTGATAACAAATTCAATGTAGCTGTGTTAGATACGCAAGAATGTAAACCGTGATTGTTTTTGCCAACAAATAAAGTACCCCATATGAACGTGGATAACTTATGGTGCAATTTGTTCGCCCAACGTAACTCCAACATGTACTGGTTTGGAGCCTGACGTTGTACCAAGAGCATATCTGGTTTCTCATTGATTGTCACATCTTCTAAGGGAATGTGCATTTTGAAATTACGCGCGAAAAACTACGAGTTTGATTCGGAGCCCCGGTCCAATGTCCTTGATCATAACCAAGCCGATCGCAGTTACTTGTCTTAAACATTCTGTTTTATCTACTATAGACTAATAACACAAAACTTTTCATGTTTATTACTTGGAATACACAAACGCGTTTAACTCTGTTGACAGTAACACCTTATTGTCACTGTTACGGCAACAAAATCTCTCGCAACATATTTTGAATTGGATACACGACTATTTTAACGATCGACGCCAATTCACTTGTCTCAATGGTATTAGGTCTTCCACTGTTACCGTAAACCAGGGTGTAATGTAGGGAGCAATTTATCCCCTTTTCTGTTCTATTTTGCATTCATAACTTCCCAGCTACCTCAAATGTTTCCACTTTTAAATATGCCGATTCTGTGGTAGTTGGTGGTGCATCTCACAACAACAACTCTTCAACTAACCCCGTTGAATCATCCAAAAGTTCCGTTTCTGAATGGTCCGATGCTGTTAGCCTTTCTTTAAATCCGAACAAATGCATTGAAGTTTTGTTTTCCATTAATCGTAGGCCATCAACAATTTCTGGATCATCTGTCCCCAATATTTATTCGATAACTTAAAAGTTGAAAGTTCATAAGACTTCAAATAGCTTGGATGTTTCCTACCTACCAATCTCAAATGGTCCTATCATGTAAAACAATCATTTCTTAAAGTCAGTATGTTGACCCTTTATATTTCACGCCTTCGGCGTCTGAGGGTGTCATTGTACATCATCTCCAAATTTATTTTTTCATGCGTTTTATGCCATTGGACCTACTGCTCTCCCGTTATCTTCTCCGGGGCACTGTTTAAGGATTTCATATTAATTAGACGCTCGCTGAAAAGTATCTTAAGATAGGGAGCTGTGTTTAATGAACAGCTGGTTGATTCCTTTTTCACCTTAAGGTGTACGACCGTCTGTGTGACTCTGTCTTGTCCGATGCATCATATTATCTACACTCAGCTCTATCTCGCTCCATTTCAACTGCTGTCACATACACTAAATGTAAACCTTTATACACCAGCATCACAGCTTTTCACAATTACTTTTTTATCTTACCTTTCACTTTTGTTGGTTTCCAGGGCACGGATACCAGACGAACTTATACACAGTCTAATGTAAATTTGCATGCTGAAATTTTCTTCACTTGCTACGCGTTCTCTTTAAGCTTATTTGTAATGGCTTGTATGCCAGAGCAAAAGTGATAACATTCTTTTCACTGAAAATTCTGGCCGCATTGGATGAATACAGTGCACGCTTGACTGTACTTGACTTGACTCGACATCTTTTAAGCGAATGTGTATTTTGAAATTGCGCTCGAGAAACTACAAGTTTGATTCGGAGCTATGGTCCAACGTCCTTGGTCATAACCACGCCGATCCAAAAGTCAATTGTGAGCGTGTGTGTGTGTGTGTGTGTGTGTGTGTGTGTGTGTGTGTGTGTGTGTGTGTGTGTGAATCCCTTCGTCGTCGCCTAACTTTAATCTTCCCTCAGATAACACCATGGCTGATCGCCTTTCAATAAATTCTAAACGACGTGTTCAATAAACAAAAGAGATTAGAACAAGAATCATTTTGTGCAGTCAAAGCGTACCAGTCCTCATGTGTGTTGAGTACTCTCTCTCTCTCTCTCTCTCTTGCCGGCTCACAGAAAAGCCTTTGATTGGCACTCACATGGACGAGGAACGACTACTGTCCACGTTTCATCGGTGTCTCAACCTATCCTCATCACCCAGCAGTAAACTCACATTCAATGATTCCATTGGTGTATGAACTGGACACCGGTCTCCAATGGATTGCGGTTTTCGCACTGACGATTTCGGATGCATTGTAGTGTGACAGCCAAATGCAAATCAATGAACCGCTTTATACTCCCTAAAGGGTAAAGACGCAACAAGAAGTCAGTGAATCATTTTGTTTGAATTAAAGAAATCCGGGAAACCATTTGTGGTAATTCAGGCCTACGAGATGACGCCTACCATTGAGCGGTGCGTCACAGTTTTCGGACACATGCGATCAATCAAAGTTGAATGCTGACGTCAATGACACACACGTACGGCTTCCGACTACTCGCCATGGGCAGATCGTGCCAGCCAATCCAAGACAGTGCAGACAGTAGCAAGATTATGCAAGCAGTATTGCAATCCGATTGGTTGAAACCTAGATAACCAATAATCTTCTTTTGTACATATTATTGAATCGCCCTCATTTCTTTTATTAAACGAACTACGTACCACTATTCCTGTGGCCTTTTCCTCGTGTCTCGTGCACCTGGGATATTGTGAGCTCGTGCTATTGCGGTCCAGTGCTTCCGTAATCCGGTGCGTGACAGCTAATCATTGACTCGTGTCCGGTGATTCCTATTGCGTGGTTTTTGTTCCGAATTCCGTGCGTACTACTACTGCTACTACTATTACAATTATTACACCATTCTTGACAAATTTCGTCACCAGTTCTGCACTCAAGATGTCAAGATGTTGTGTTTTCTCTCTTGGCCCTCCCCTCCCTCACTGCCAATCATGAACCCGTACCGAGATCTACCATAGTAAAATAACTTGGCGTCACAATATCACACCATTTGTCCCTGCATATTCAAAACACATTCTGTAAAGTTAGAAAGCTTTCGTATTTCTCACTCCGGTTGAGATTAATTTCTATTCCCCATAAGCTGGTTGTTAGGTTTGTGAATGCACGCGTACTCCCCTACTGGTTGTATTGCTCCCCAGTGATNTTTTCCGGCATGTTGAAGAAAGACTGCTATTTACTGGCGAGATCTCTGAACCACATCTCTAAATTTAGTGGCGTCGTCAGAGATAAACCCGCCGATTCTATCATTGACAGACACCTACATGCATGCGAAAGTTTCACCGCCAAAATACTCTCAGATACTCACTACCCATCACACAACGAACTTACAAAAACTGTATCTACATCATCCCCCCCGCTTCAGATTTAAACTTTCATTTGCACATACCTCTTTTTATCGTACTTCTGTTTTGCCATATCTTGCACGTCTACTTATTGACAGGGAGAAAATTTCCACAGAACTGCGCAATTGCTTGCTTCTTTGATAAACACAATACCTACTGCTTTCAGTTTCATTATGTATGATTTTGCAAATTTAAATCCACAAATATGGTGTGAATGCTGAAAATTCATCCGTCCGGGTGCATAAAGCTACTACTGACTTCACAGAGTGTTATTACTATGGGCAAATTACAAATCTGAAGCGGATTGAATCCCACATGATCTTTGCACACATACATACGAACACACACACACACACTGACACAATGCTGTGATGGCCCTAGATCCTGTTTCTTGTGAAATAAAAGAGACCAAATGCTTTTGGCACAAATTGGAGACCAACGGAGCTGAACCGTGAAAGCTGGAAACGGAACGATACTGGTGACCTAATTCACACTCAGCAAACACACAAACGTGGATGTAATTAACACCGCTCAGATGAACCGAGTCATTCGTTCCACCGCGGTGAACTTGGCAATAGACTCAAACCAGAATAGGGACAAATCACCAGTGAACAAGACAGAATTGGTTTGAAGGGACACACTGGTGCTGATGATGCTGTCGATTAGACCAGAACTACTGTTTGTACACCCTATCACCGCCCTGCATGGTCACTTCATTTTTCTCTTTTTCCCAGTGTAATTAGAGTATGCGCACTTGTTCAATAACAAAATTACCCATTGATAATAATTATTAATACTATTCTTATCACATCCGGATCAGAATGAAATAAATACGTAGTGTGAATGGAAAATTTAATACATACCGTTATGCAGTGACCAATAAGAAGGATAAACTACATGAAAATCAAAAGACCTACCGTCCAGCCACTGAAAAGCGCAAGCCAAGACATAGGATTTCAGGTGTTAACTATTTAGGGCCAAATGAGTACGGATAGCGACAGACATATGTGACATACAGCCATTTGACAGCACGAACGGTACTGTCTCTCTCGTCAGTACTCTACATCTTTCAAGTACCCCCCCTAGACGACACTGCCATGTGGTTTGTAGCGAAAGCAAGCAATGATGCACGGTTCGATTTTTAGTTTTATCATAATGATCAGGCAGGAGTTTTGTATATGAAAAGTCAACTTCGTAGCGTATATTCAAAAGAAAATTGTTACTAGTACTATTATTATTGCACAATGTGAAATACAGCAAAATCGGAAATCCCCATGAGCAAATAGCATACTGTAGGGGGGAGAGTAAGGGAACATTCACGTAAGGTCCATTTTATTGATTCTGCGTTCAAAAAGTGTAAGATTGTAAGTTGGGGGGAGGGAAACAACAAGGGGGAGGGTGTTCCACAGCTTGGCAGTTTTGGGGAAAAAAAGGAGATTGGAGTAGAGAGGTACGACATCTGGGAACAGAAACCTGATAAGGATGATTAGATGCCTGTGTACGGGATGGACGGGAAAAAGTTGCAGGAAGAGGAACTGCCGAGGCAAGTTCCGAAGAACAAAACCCAAAATAGTGGCGGTAGAAGAGGGACAACGAAGCAACTGCCCAACGATGAGCTAGCGACTGTAGACTGGATGTTAGGGAAGGATCATCGATTAGCCGGATGGCCTTTCGTTGAACACGATCAAGAAGGGAAAGGGAAGAAGACAAAGCCCCACCCCACACGTAACTACAGTATTCAAGAGCAGGGCGGATTTGAGCTTTGTACAATAGAAGAGGATGAGCTGGGGAGAAAAACGGCTGGCGTGAAGTAACAATTTGACCTTGCGCGCAGCAAGAGAAGCAAGCCTAGCTATAAAAGAGGACCAGTATAAAGAAGTTACAGGTAATCAAAGAAAGGAACCAGAGTCTGTGGAACTCATTTGAGTGGAATCAAAAGATACATGGGGAAAGAATGAATGGTGGTTTACACAAATTGAAAGGAGAGAGGTTTTATAACTATTGAATGAAACGCTGTTTGCAATGCCCCAGGATGGGATTTGTTCGAAATTGAAGTCCAGTGACACATTAGCTGCACTACGATCTTCATCGACGTGGGTTTGGGCATGGCGAGCAGTGCGGTAGGAGAGGAAGCAGTGGAGGGTGACATTATCGGCAAAAGAATGGATCGGGTAGACAGTTTAGGAAAAGAGATCATTGATAAATAGAAGGAGAAGGATGGGAGCAAGTACTGAACATTAGGAAACAACAGTGTTCACAGGAACTGGCTGAGATAGAACCCCATCAACTCGACGGAGATGATTCCCTTACGGAGGAGATCCACGCTACGAGCGCTGGAGGGAACCTGAACATGGGTAGTTTCTCCAGTAGAACTTCGTGCCAAACCCGATTGAAGGCCTTTGAGATGTCAAGAGATCAAGTGTGTTTCTGTAATGATTGTAGTAGTAATAGTAGTAGTAATACGCACGGAACTCGGAACATCAACCACGCAATATGAATTACAATATGAATCGATAATCAGCTATCACGGACTGGATAGCAGAAGCAAAGTCCCACGAGAACGAGGCGCGAGGAAAAGGCCAGAGGACAGGCAGTAAGTAGTTTGTTTATTGGAAGAAATGAAGTGATTAAATAATATGTACAAAGGGAGATTATTGGCTACCTGGGCATCCACCAATTGGATTGCAGCACTGCTTGCATAATCTTGCTTCTGTCTGCATTATCTAGGATTGGCTGGCACCATCCGCCAATGACGTGTATTCAGAAGCTATGCACATGCTATTGACGTCAGCATTCAAACTTGATTGATCGCCAATGTCCTGAAACTGTAACGCGCCGCTCCAGGGTAGGCGCCATCGTGTAGGCCTGGATCACCACACTTACTCACCAACCTTCGTGGACTGAACCGCAGTATTGGTTCTGTACACTATTTTTTCCATTTTCCTTCTCCGCTCATCAGGTTTTTGACCGAAACACAGATCTCCTCATCGTCAAGCACCATTCACCTTCAATACCCCAACTACATTCCCCCATTCCTCCTTTCTGCCCAAAGCTGATGTCTGCGCCTTTGGTCACCAATCATTCACCGCCTCCACGATCCCAAATCTTAACTTTCCCAATGAAGAATTTCAGTTAAAGTGGCTGAAACTCCGACTTCCTTCCTTTAATCCTCACTTTTCTGTTCTGTATCGTTCCCCCAATAGTGACGACTCTTCCATCTCTGATTTTCTATCTTCGAACATTGAACAACTGTTTGCAACCAAACCCAACTGCCATCTCACCATCATGGGATATTTTAACGTTTACAATCAGGTCTGATAGACACATTCATCTGCTACTTCTTCTTTGGGGCAGAAAGACGAACACTTCGCTTTGGTCAACAACCTGAGCCAACTAGTTAACTTCCCCACATGTGTCTTTGATCGAGCTAGCGATCGTGCCCACATCCTCAATCTATTTATCACTCTGGTCCCTTCTTTCTTCTCAGATATTGGTACCCTACCTCCACTTGGCTCATCAGATCACTGTATTGTTTCTTGTTCTATTAGGTTTTCAAACTCCAAGCCACCACCTACCTCGAGTTACACATTCTGGCNACTCAGCCAACTGGGACGGTTTCCGTGATTTCCTAGCTGCTTATTCCTGGAACGATTGCTGTTTCTCTTCGGATGTTTTCAAATCTATTTCCAACTTCACCCACATTGTTCTTCAGGAAATGCATCTTTCTATTCCGCGCTTTTCCAAACCTGTCAAACCCAAATCCCCCGAGTGGTTTAACCA
>UZAN01053082.1:2163-12544 GCA_900618425.1 Echinostoma caproni
GCTTCTTAACGGCCCGTTTCGTAACCACTTCGTTCACAAACTGTTTAAAACTGATCCGTTCGTTCTCGTCAAGTAGATCGATACCATGTCTCCTTTGTGCACCATATCGTTTCAACTAAAGGATTCCCACTCGTATTGTGTCCATTTGGCTTCTCGTATGACGTTTCAATGTGGTGGAGTCCGGTCTGCTTCTTGAACGCCCAAGAGACTTCCAGAAGTTGTTTGGGTATTCATTTCGTTCTGTGCAGTTGTTCAGAAATTCCAGTACCACATTCGCATCTACAAGTCTGGTTTCGAAGCACAAATAACGATTCAGCTCCTTGATTACCAGTTTGTCCTTGCGAATACGTAGTTCATTGACTCGGTCCTAATCCCTCTTGTGACACATCCCNTCCACCCACCACTCCATTTTTGTTTGTAAATCACACATAAACAACTAATTATATCTACCAATCCAATCTACACACACACGTCAAATGTTATGCAAATGTGATATGCCTTTTACCTATTTATATAACTGTATTAGCCCGATGAGGAAGTTATCGAAAACGAGCTTGTTCGCTATTTCGTGTTTTGTTCTCAAATGTTATAATGGGAATCTTCAATGAATTTAGATTGTCTAAAATGAAGATAAATTGACACACTGATAGAAAGACCTTATCCACAAAATTATCTGATCTGATTTTCCGAATTCACGCAGTTTACCGCGCAATAATATGTCCGATTGGTTTCAAATAAAATCCAACACGGTGGAATATCAAAACAAAAATATGGTTCCATGTGTGAGGCTGGGTACACAGCGAAGACTGAGTTGGATACAACAACAATTTACAAATATCGTTAGGGTATTCAGTGTGCAGTTTCAGGTGTCAAGTCGCAGTACAAACCACATGTGGGATTGATTTATAACAGATCTCCCTTTAAGGGCAAGTGAATAGGTCATAGAAGGAGAGCTTTTGCTAAGAAGGTGACCGAATTTCCGGTTGGCATACCAACCTAATAAATGCCACAGCGGTCACGGGGATTCCTGTCTTTCACACAAATACACACTACACCCTTCAACAGTAACAGACCGGATAAAATACATTATCTCCTGCAACTTATGTCCACCCGGAAAGTGCAATATGTTACCTATTAGCAAACTTATTTTCCAGTTGGAAAGTAAAAGTGATTTTGATTCCCTAGTTGGCTTGGTTAAACTTGATAATTTTGTTGTAACCAATTTGTTTGACGGTGACTGAGGGTGAAAAATTGTCCAGGTTTACTGGATTGGTAGAAATCCTCACTTATAAACGCCTCTAAATGCCAAAGATAATTTACCTCTCGCCCTCTTCACATGCCCTCAGGGTTATTACGATGAAATATACGGAAAAGTCTTTGGTCATATGTGGAAGGGAAGAACTAATTTGATACATTGGACAGAACAATTTAGGCGAATATCACAGAGAATCATCGTTACACAATGAAACGCATGTCGTTCTTCAGAATGATTTCGCGCCTAACATTGGAATCGTATGATGAAAGGCAGACTAGAAACTTGCAATGCACATGTACTGGAAAGCGAAATACAGGGGAACGCCAAATGAGAACACTGTTTCCACGGTGATTTCTACACAACATGTCCGAGTGATCCTCAGGATATTTTTTCACAAATGGTTTTTTTGTGAGCAACACGGGTGATCACAAATTCCGGAACAATTTGTCCGCACTGCTTTCCCCTATTTCTATGGTTCAAGTGCACCCAGAAAATCACGCCAGAGATGGTAAAATAGTTAGACGACAAATGTATAGTAATCTGTTGACCTCTTGCTTGCCGAAGGAATATTCTGCGGCTGGCAAATAGTGCACCAGACAGGGAATGCTTGATTGGATGATCAGAACCGTGCGTTTTGTCAAACATCACCTGATTGTTGCATGTCTTTTGTGAACAGCAGATGCAAGTCTAAATATGCATTTTGGTGGTCTATATCAGGGTGCCTAGAAAATCGTCCTGTACAATGCAATTGAAATAGCGAATTTATTTCAGGGTCAACGCAAAGCTTTGGAAAATATATGTGACTATGGTTTGCTTCTGCTCAATCAAATAGAAAGTGAACAATTGTAGATTTACGTAAACTACATCCGTGGAAAATGTTACACAAATAGCATTAATTTCTTAGTAGTCTGCGATTGAAAAACACAATGAGGTGTCAACGTTTCTCTGTGGTACAACGTACATGGGTCTCACTATCAGGCAATTGTCCAAACGGTTTCGTGAACACCCAGTGCGTGGCTGAGCACCAGACCGATTAAGTCACTCACTGGTTGTTTGGTTCCACCCCTGGTTGAAACAAGCCACCTTGTGAACCTGGTCGTGGCTTTCCACCCGCTGTTCATCGGTGACTATCATGGTAGGTTCGCTGTCAGATGCATGTCAAAGCAGAACAGGGTAAGAATTCATTAACATACACCTCGTCTGTTTGCCCGAAATCAATTTGTGCGGGGGATTAAGCTTCCATGTGACTCCCCCCGCTCCACCAGCATCCTCCTCCACCCACATGCACCCCTTATCACTAGTAATCTCAATGATCGGTTGAGTGAAGAAACAACAATGAGATCATGGCCAGTCCTATTTCCAGTCTTATATTGATGTTATTTTACTTTATTTTCCCAAAACAACTTCGTTCGTGTATTGTCATGAATATCAGTAATACTGTATCACACAAAAGTTGTTGGGGACTTGGGAAACGCAATACTCTTCCTTTTTCAAGGCCGGCAATTAAAAGGTGGAGAATATTTGATGGCAGACTGTGTAATAATATACCGAATCTATGGTTTGCGGCAGGAAATAGCCTTTACCGTTTAGGTTGGACAAACAGCTTGCGAACTGTTGAAAAATCTTTCGTTCAGGATAGTTTTTGGTGGTCCAAAATAACTTTCGATAGGTACAAATATTCCTCATTGTAAGTGACTTTGCGAATACAAATAGAGCGTGAAGTTCAAATGAGATTGAAACAGTCCTCTGCGTGGAGTTGGTCGAGACGCGATAAGGCGTGCCTCTCATGGGATCGCAACTACAAGATCCGACAGTGTACTCATTTGCTGTCTCGCTATTAGTTCCGCATCTGATGATAAAATCGCCCCTTCTGACTCCTGGATACTATATATATATATATCACTTTATTCAAAATCAGTGTTTGCTATGAACGAATCACCATAAATTCCATGTGCATGCTACACGTTTTCGTCCATCAAAGAAAGGTAAATACGGGTGGGGCTTTTACACTGAGAGTTTAGTATGACATGTAACAAGAGAAGTAGAGATATCTTTTTCCTCTGTGGAATTGATCGTCATTTTACTCGCGCACTATTCGGAATATAAGAGTGGCTTACAAACCATTAGGCGAGATAAAACCGTTGCCTTGGTACGGCACAATTAGTATATTAGTTGGTTAATTGAATCAGAGGTATTCTCGTCCAGTTCGTATGGAAAGAAGGTAGAGATGCTGAAAATCATGAAAAATCTAGTGACATTCCATAATTCTGGGAAAACGTATTATGCATAGACCAAACAATAAAACAATTGACGCCGGAGAGGAAGTGTTTGAGTGTTTAAGGGCTACATTCAGGTTCAGTTAAATGTTACCCTTATACCTCACATGAAAAACTGAAAATTTCGAAAAGAACTACCTGTTTCGAAAACATTCCCCAGTGAGCAGCGAGGTGTGCATGAGATCGGTTATCGGGATTCGAAGAAAAGACTTATGATGTAGAGTCTGCTACAAATATACTCATGAAAAATGTTATCTCACTTTTAAATAAATGAAAACTTATCCCAAGTTATAACTCCTCAAACTTTGCGTGCCCAGGTGGGAGGAAAATCCACGAAAGAACTCTTGATAACAATTCGAAACCGGGGTTTTCTTTAACTTTGAACATTTCATTCACGTAGGTGAGTAATCATCTTTGATCATACTTTGGGAGTTTTTCGCTTATGAAATCCCCACCGACTCCAGCCATCCAGTAATAATCATCCACCCTTCCCAGATCTCAACCAGATGCGATTTCATCTGCTTATTATCCTGTTTATATATTTATTTTAATTAAACTGTGCCTCATTTGGATAGTATTTTCAAGGGAAGCTTTTGTCATTTTACACAGATGGACCACACATTTACCTTGATCACTGTCCTATATGATGTCTTCACCTTCTTTATTCAAGTATAACGATAAACAAAATATTTGACTGATATGCTTCCATAAATGTCCCAATATCTGATGAAAATACAATTCAATGGGATAGCAATGTTTGAATTAGACGATGAACTTCAACTATGAGATCTTTAGGTGAAATTCTATCAGCACTGCTTAATTTTTCCATCCTATCTATACTCCTGAGTAATCCTTTAATCGGACGCTTTCCTCCTACCTAATATTAGTTGATAATTTTCAACACCCAGCCGGTTAGGGCTTCCTGGAGGTTCTTTTACCGCTTCTCCATGTTTCTCTTCAACGCTCTCCGGGTTCTTGAGCTTTGAAATATCCTTCCGATTTACACATTTGCCCATAAGGTAACAAATGTTTCCTACAAAATGGAGTTCCATCTAGCAAGTTGAACGCAAGAAAGAACTGATTCGTTAATTTAGTGGATACTTCTGCTAAATCCGAGAAAATTGTTGTTGGAATTTATCATTTTATAAGACCCTCTTTTTTAAACACCAGAGGGAGCAGACGGTTGGTACCATCTGCACAAGAATTAACTTCAGTAGCATCCAGTCAATAGAAGGGTTTTTTTCGATGCAAGTTTGTCGCCAACCGTCACAGATCTGTCGTTTTGTCTTCGTCTTTCACATAAACACTAATCCCAAGTATCATGGTGTTTACATCCCAAATGATGGTTCTCGCGCTCTATCAACCTTGGTTTCTCTCATCTCCGTATTCCTTCGCCACTGATACATGAAGTTCATTTGTCTTCTTCGGTCGCCCGGGGGAGCAGGTGAGGTCCATTTGCAACTCACATATTCATAGGATGAACAGCGCGTGTTGTTACCGTGACGTTATTGCCATCTAACTCAGAGTAGAGTTCTAAGCAGAGCAAATGATTGAAGTGATCACCAGCTGCCACGCCTCATAAGATTACTAAGAATTGAATGAGTTTCACTGAAGAGGCATAAATCTACAATTAAAGGAGGGAGATTTTTATTCGTATAATTAAGAAAAGGAGTGCAGTAAAAAGTTTGAATTCTGTTTTCACTTCAGATCAAACATTAAAACCCTTTGGACCAGGAGTCGCTGGTAAAGGGATAACACTGAGTCAGGTAATGGAAACACCAAAGCCGCAACGCTTTTCACTGAAAGAAACCGCCATCATTCATCAAGTCTTTCGATAACGTACCCATGCCTTCAGTAAGTAACGTAAAAGCATACGGTGTGTGAATTGCTGGTGGACGTAGAGCTGTATAAGCGATTTTCGATCTGTTGCACCATGAGAAGGGGCAGTTTTCCTTGTGAAAATAATATGTTAGTTCACTGAATAACGTTTGTTTTTAAAATTTGGATGATCTTTTATCTGATGTGAAGATAGTTTCTGTACTGATGCACATTGTAGCTGTACTATGAACTAAAAAAAACTGTTGTAGTTAAAACGAGTAGCAAATTACCTCGAATTTTGTTCCAATAATCACTGAAGTTTTCACAATTGCGTGACCACCCTATTTCACGGCTAAAAGAGATAAAAATTCCATTTTTGCAGTTATCGACACCAAGTTTGGTGCTAACGTTCAAGAGAGGAGTGCGTTTACTATGTAGAAACCAGTGTGTGGTTCTGACAGGTAAACCGCACCAGTCCTGCAGAAAAGTGATATTCAACTATTAATGCTTTGGAATATCTTCACGAAAACGCAGCATTTAATCAGTGTATTAGTATTCCGTCTTGTCTTTTGTTTCTGTATATATATATATATGTATATATATATATAATTGTTCAAGTTTGAGATGCGTTCATCAGGTTCCCGTTGTCTTATGCTATCCACATGGATTTCGATCAGAAATCCTAACAACCGTTGTGTTTCATACTTGCTAATCAAAATGTTTCCGTTTAACGTTCTCGGTATACGTTCATAAGTTGGTATTGACGGAAACTAATTAGGTGTGTGACAATTGGAAAACGACCTAAAGTAACTAGAATTATATCTCTGATGAAACTAAGGGCCGTATCGTACTAAGACAAATATCCTTAACTCTGACATTCTTTACATAGTCTAAAGATCATCTGAGTCTCACTAAACAGATAACCCATTTACAGAGTCACATATATGTTCCAGATTCGAATCTATTATATACCAAGTACTTAGAAAGCTACGCATTGATTGTTTCTCATCCTAAGCTTGTTTTGGTGAAATCAGATTGACTGATTAACGATCGATTATTCACAGCTGCCGCTTTTTATCCTATTGATCTCATCAAACGTTGGCATCAGGCTCCCGCCCAAACAAACGCACTGGCAAACAATGAACACAAAATGAGCCGCGGACGAAAAACAAAACTTTTGGATTGGACGTTAAGAACCACGTCCGACGAGAACTGCAGCGGTGAGATGTTTTCCTTGTCTTTTGATGTTGTTCTATTTATTTTATATCCATTCGCTTCAGTTTGGGCTGAATTCGGTAAGGTAATCAGAAGATATATTTAAAAACATAAGATCCAACAGTTAATGTTAGAGAATGTTCTATCTATATAACTAAGTTCTACCTGGGTAATAATAATAATAAAAGTTCCACAAACAGAGTATCAGTATTAGTCCATCTTTATACGGATTAGACTTTGAGAACATAGTTTAGAGAAGGAATATTTATTTCCGGTGATACAAGTTTCATTTATTAAATTTTTACAAGAACTTACAAAATGAATATAGCAAAACTAACCCTAAAGTTGCATCATGGAAATGAAAGGATTAGAAATTGTTCGGGTTTTTGTCAAAAAATTGGGCACACCGCAATCACCAGAGTTTCAATACCTACGTGATAAGCGGTCGCTGCTTTATTGAACTTTTCATCTTTTTCATTAGAATCTGCTTAATTAGGTCTTGATGGCATAATATTTTCAAACTCATGAAACTACTTTTCCTGTATCACAATCAGGATATTCCTGCCCGATGTTCATACCATTCATAAGTGTTCTGTAGGCGTCACATTATTTGGATTTCTGACCCCCAACTAAACCACTATCAGAAAAATATCCGCAGGTTAGGAAACGGAAACTGTTGGGTACTACGTATCGACCTAACATGATCTGTTGAGCAATACATTCCTCTATAAGAAATCATCGGTATTTAAGAACTAAATGCTTTTAGACACAAGTTATATATCTAGGTTTGGATATCATGCAGTATCCGTTCTCACAGATCATTTTCCCTTTATCGTTTGTATATTACTTATTTGTATTGAATACGTAACGATACAAGTTTCCTACAGAAGGAAGGAACCCATCCAGGAGGTACCATACAACACAGAATGGTAACGTCAGGTGATAGTGGAATGAGTTACCACAAGTAATATAGGGCAATAAATTGATGGCCTTGGTCACTCGATCATCACCGTTTGTTATATGAAAGTAACAGAGCTCACAATACACTTGTCAAGAGGAATAGATTGTTGAAATATCTGGAAGTGACGAGATAGTTTTAATTATCCTAAGAGCCTTCTTGCATCTTGCAAATTTCCTTTCGTACATATCACCTTATAAAGTCACTGGACAGTTGTGGGTGCAATTCGACCACAATTTAAACTTTGCGGGGCTGACAACACAATACCTAATCGACTCCACTCAGCTGTTGGCGAAAAAGAACACCGTAATAAGATTTTAGCTAGAAATCACGCATTTGCGTTGGAAACTATTTCCACTTCTTACCCATTGATTGGGTTCTCAAGGCGTATTTGTAAGTACATGGTCTAAATATAGGTTTAACTCTAATCAAAGTTATAGTTTAATTCAATGGTGAGCAGAACAAAAGCTGGTTAAACCCAAACCAGGAAAGTAGTTCAAAGCTAATCAATTGGAACTGACAACTTTCTGAAAGTTTTAACGGAAACTAACAACCACAGCCATTTCCGTTTAGATAAAATCAGACTGGTGTGTTCATTGAAAGATTAATGGGCTAAAATAGCAAACGACTACGTCCCGCTGTTGCACTACGTTTCAAACCATTGACAACCACGTGACATTTTTTCTATTATTACAAGTAAACCTAGCTATAGAAATGCACAAAATAACAGATGCAAATACTTATTTTACCTCGATGAATTGATGTTCATTGACTGAAATTATTATTATTATTCTTGCTCTTCCCTTTGAAGATTAATAACGTGCTATTTAATGAGTACCCACTGATTTAAAGAAGGAGCTACCTGTAAGGACTAAACAACCGTTTGGTTATCCATTTAAAATGAAGAGTTTTCAGCTGCAATCCATGGTTTAGTCAATTCAAAATCTGTATGGTAAGCAGTGATTGTATTCACTGTTAATCCCTGAATAATCCCACAATGTAATAGTTCTATGGGACATCACTTGCATTTTGCGATGTCCAGTCGTTCCTATAGAGCAACCTTCTAGCGGTGATTAAGCCTCCTATGAGTTATAAGAGGCACAAATTGTTACCTTTTCAGTACGTTACTACATATTGCGATTACAATTTCCAGCCATGCGACTATCTCAATAGAGTGAACGATTGGTCGTGGGTTTTAGACTGAAAGCTATGTATGAAGAATAATTTAACATGAAACTTATGCGCATTTCAAGAACCCCGATAAATAAAGCTATCGATTACAAACCATTCTGTTCGTTTATCAAATGTATTTGTATTCATGTCTGTTCAATGAAATAACTGCTTTTCTGAGGGGTTTCGAACAATGACCTAACATAAATTAGCTTAATAAAGTATTGAAAATTGGTTCTCGTAGCTCGGGTGAACTAAATTCCCTTGCGCCTGTTCGCCGAGCTTGGCAATTTGTTTGCAAACGTTTCATCACCAGCCGAGGTGACAGCACTGATGATGTCACCTCGGCTGGTGATAAAACGTTTGCAAACAAATTACCAAGATCGGCCAACAGGCAAAATAGAATAAATTAGAGTAATATTTTCAATTTCCTAAAATATTGTACCTTCACTATTTATGCGTCAGTCGCATGCAACAAGTTCCAGGTTGATTCCCCGGTGTGTTGTCCATAACAGCTAACAATATGTTTTGACCAGTTTATCTTACTGCGGATATCACTCTGATTGTTTATTAATAAGGTTCAGAAATCTGTCCTCTTTGAGGCAGATGTAAAACATGGTTTCGTATATTCAATGTTCACATCGAAAAGATCAATATTTCCCGTGGCTGAGATAAGAGTACTGGGTTACTGCACCCGAACGACCTAATTTGCCATGAATCCCCAGATTTCCAGTGAACTTGCCATTTTTGTATGCAAATTATCTCAAGGGTATATTTCTTTGAAAACGTTTTCACCATGTTTATTTTCATAATGAATATAGAATCATTATGAACCAGCAATTTGTGATGTATGTCATACAATTGTGAGGCTACCCTAATCCTTTTACACTGTTGGGATAGAGGGAAATATCGTTTTAATATGGCTGAATGAATTTCACATCCGTCACACACGTCCACTTGTGAGAAGCTAGGGAAATACAACAGGTGTTCGAAATAGAACAATGTTTCATCTGAGTGTCAATTAGACAAGTATGTTGTTGGTGAGTAATGAGGCACATGGGTTGCACCCATCTACATTGAACAGGTTTTTTGAATAGCTGCTCACTATTTTTAGTCGGTCCCAACTGACGCGCATCCAACGCAACTCGCTGAATTATCTCACGGTCTTTTATCCAAGACCTAAGGCCAAAAGCTTATCTCATCAAATTTTATCGGCCTGTTTGTTGCTTTTTTCAATGGGAACAAGACCCGTTTTGAGTTCACATCCGAAATATGTGACCTAAGTCATTCGCGATCAGATGACTACTTATGTAAATGATATTTTCCCTCTTGAATAGGGGCTTGATCACTTACAAGTGGCTCATCATATTATACACTTCGTTTCCTCGGATGCCACAATCACATGGATAGTTTTTCAGATACAATCTTCAGTGTTAAAATGACACTGGTTTTACATGAAAACTAATCAACTCGATTGATCTACAAGGGCCAGTGTTTCGCTGTTTTGTAGTATACAGATTTTCGGAAATATACTGCGGTTTTGATAGGTTAGTGCAAAGATATGTCTACGATTGGTTGAAACTTCCTTGTTTGCAACTCTCTTTGTGTCACTCGAATTTCATACATTTGGATATTTGGTTAGTAGTTATATTTGTACGTTTGACATTCTCACTTTCGTGATAGCGAGAT
>UZAN01053086.1:6901-16905 GCA_900618425.1 Echinostoma caproni
GGGCTGGCACTTTGAGGTTACCTGAGATACACTGTGTGTAAACGGAAAAAAATGTAAAATATTTATCAGTTGAGAGTATAACGATCAAACCTAGTCTAGTGATATTTCAACTAGAACAAAGAGTGACGATTAAGATCGTTTTTAGTGATTCATAGTCATACCATTGCATCACAAGAACTATCACTATGGTTATACACGTATCAGTATTCAACTATAAAAGGCAAATAATTGATTTGGAAAAGGGAAGACAAAATCATCGCTTAATTGGGGTAAAAAAAAAGTGGAAGTGCGAAGAAATTTCTTCAGGCATTTGCACATATAGTTTGATTGGTCAATGGATTAGTGTGTGTGTGTGTGCCGTGGATAACACACTATGGGATCGCGATAAGTGGATAAGAAAAAGCAAGATAAAAGTGCGAATTGGACACGATATGAAAGGTATAGGTCAAGAATGAATGAAACAGGTGTGAATGTGTGTGAGAGAGAAAAGTACAGTAAATGAGGAAAGGGTGGAGAATGGGAAAGGTGTCACATAGGGATATAGGACAATCACTTCTATGGCCATGGTAACAACAACGGTTGAACCAGCTTACGTTGTTTGCACAAAACCGGCTCAATGGCCCTAATTGCTATGGTTTCCACAGTTGACAGGATCTTATTTCGTAATACTTTGGTGTGAATATTAGTTGCAGTGAAGAACCCTGCAAATGATGTTCCTGCTTCAATTCCATGTCCACTGTCAACGAGATGTTGCAGGATCGAGCTGTCCATGCTTCTCGCTGTTCCTTTCGAAAGGCGGTAGGACAATGCTCAGATATTCTCTTGGACAAACATCTCGTTGTGTATCGGATACAGCAAACCCTAGAAGGGCACGTAAAGTGATATAGAACAAAAGATTGCAATGGGTGAGGCTTTCTTCGCGTTTCGATTTGGTTTCTTATGCACCAGTGGGAATATTTTGGGTTGCTCTCGTTTTCGGATCGGATATGGGATTGTACCAATAGTTGTTTGAAAGATTTTAAGTTTTATTTTGAGATTGTGAAAATTTCAGTAGCCTCGGTGGGATTTGAACCCACGCATGAACGCCCTCTAAGCCTTTTGCAGTGTACTTTCTACCAGCTGAGCCAACAGGCCACACCGGTAGCACTGATCTTTTCACATTCGAATCCAACTTACAGAGGTATATGACATCCATCAGTTAGCATGTTAGCTGACTGTTCCGACAGATTTTCCTTAGAATTCACCGGAGTCCACCGAATGAATGTCTGAAGCAAGGTTCATTGTGCAAATGGTTGTTTGGCAGATATGGGATTTTCACTGATCACACAATTGGTAAATCATCCGATCGCTGGGACTAATCGGGATATAGGGGTGTGTAGGGGTGAATGGGCCAACGGGGGGGATGTAAGCACCTGCAAAAATTGCTTTTTGGCTCACAGAGGTGGGGGGGGGGCGATTGTACAGAGGAATTTTTACCGCTTCCGATCACGACGGTGACCCCGATACAGGGAGTAGAAAGAAGATGTCAAACCACTGCACTAGTGAGTTCCTGTATTTAGCCATGCGGGGTGGTGTTCGCCAATTCGACCGGACAGGCGTCGAATCGAGCGGCGTATATAATTTGTTAGATAGGAACACGTAAATGAGTACACACAAAATGAGGCGGTAAAATCCGGCACTTCGTCCTTTAGCCGTAAACACAATTGACTGGGACGTGAACAAAACCTTGAGCTTTGCTGCGTAGAAGGTCTTACTAACAGCCCCAGACAGTCTCCTTTGTATGACCTCGGCTGTCGTATTCTCCTTGAACGGCAAGGAAATATAAACCGGCTTCTTTATTTTCTCGATCTTCTCAATATCTCCACTGTACTAAACCAATATGCGAACAAGTCTTTCCGGATAGCCACTGTATGCAAACATAGTACGTAGCAACCGGAGCTCTTTTTCTATTGTATCTTCACCACAAATCTTTCTGGCCATATTTGCTAGGCAGCGCACTAGATTCCTCTCTACGTCTCAAACAGTACAAAGTTACGAAAGTGAATGTATTTGTCCTTCTAAGTCCCCTCCTTTTTTCAGGATTTTGTGTTGAACACACACGGATACGTTCGAAAATGGGCACACCAATTAATCCATTTTGCTTTAAATATCTCAAGATCTTAGATAATGCATCCTCCATTTAAGCATTCTTGTCCTCTTTCGTTGTTTTGGTGAATTTTGACCTGCCACTCACTATAGCTTTCATCTGTTCTACATAATCCGTTCTGTTTAGAAGCACGATACCCGCTCCTTTGTTCGTTTTATCTTTTGGATGCTTTCAGACTGCTGTACGCCCCCCACGTCAGACTTGAGTACGGTAGTGCCGCGACGTACACCTGTACAGCCGGTGAACTGGATAAGTTGGAGCGTGTACAGCGTGCTTCCACTAGACTCGTTGAACTACGCGGGACCAACTATAAAGGTCGTTTACAGGCATCGGCGCTTCAGGGGAGATCTCATCAGCGTGAGGAAGATCCTCAGAGGTGATGTGGGCCCGAAGGTACGACAGCATTTCCCTTTACGTACAGAGGATCATACGCGGAGGCACTCTTTCACGTTGGGAAACTTCAGTCAGTTGGTCTTCCGTTAGTCTACCGACTGTCTTGGAGGTCAACAATGCTCTGGAATTCCATTCCGGCAACTGTGACTCAGCAGCTCGACGCTGCTTTCAAACGGCTTTTGGATGAGCACCTCAAGATGCTATGGAGGAACAAACACTTGTGATCGAACCTTCGACACAGTGGTGATGGGTCTTACACGGGTGTCCTTCCCTGTGCCGTCAATACTGAAGACTTTTATTCTGCTGCCATCTTAGTCGTTTCAGCTTCTCCGGTTCCCTTGATTTTACTTTCAATCACGGATGTTGATAGGATGCATTGAAAAAGGTGGATTTCAGCCTTTCCAACTCTAATGATGAAACGGGTAACATATAGGAGAGTTGCGCACATAGATTTTCACATTACACCACCAAACCAATTTCCTCAGGTTCGCCATTAGAACAACAAAACTTGGCTCCCTGGGACAATACTTCGAGCAGCAGTTTGCCCAGATTTACGGATGATATATTGTGAACTTACTACTCAGGGTTGACAGGAAGCTCACCCACAGGTTTGACATGGTTAAGTCGCTGAAGCAGCGTGGTTTAGATGCGTTCGACTTGCTTAGCCATGATCGGCTGGGTATAACCATAGAAGGAGTTTCTCTCAATCGGCAAACGATTATCCAACACGCATGCGGAAGTCACATAATTCCGTTCGAAATCGAAAAGATGATTACACAACGTAGCACGCTCATTTGAAGAGTTGCCCTGGTTATGTTCACACCATTTCTCCTTAATACTGTCCAATACTGTTTCGGACTGAGTTCCAGCTTGTCAGAGCTAGTTTCGCAAGGAACTTAACACACTTTTTGGGTCATTGAAATACGAGAAGAAGTTTGGCTTGCTTCAATTGTCTAAACAGTCCCTCACTACACACTGCACCATGTCCAAGTATGAGGGAAATCCATGCATGCTCCATACCTAAGGATTGAACCTACGTGGTTGAGATAGGGCTGGAGTACGAACAAACATATATGGTATTCTCTCTCAATATAATTTCGACAAAATCTAGGTTTCATCAAATATCACAGAAAATCCCTGTGTCGGTCTGCTAAGCATTTGTTGTGCGGTTAAAAATGGCCATTTTTGCCCACCGGATATTTAGCTCAGTGTGATATCGTATGTATCTACATTGGCTGCAAATATTCCATGTCAATGGTGTGCAATGTGATGCTCCTCGAAAAAAAACAACTCCGTTGGAACGGAACGGAAAACACTTGAACCCATCAATTTGGCAATTTTATTTTTCTGAATTTACTTGGAAAACATCATAATGTATGGTGCGTTACCAAGCGACTGAACATGAAGCCCGTTCTTCTTCTTCTGTGCATATATTTGTGAAACAAAGGTGCGGATGAGTGTTTTTTCGCAATAGCTAATCACGGATTTCTCTTGTTCGCCTGTTGGGAAGTGTACGGAAATATTCGTGATGGAAAGTCGTTCAAAACATGGTTTCAGAAAGTACAAAAATCTGAGGCTCAATTCCATTTGTAGTTAAACATACTTAGCTATCCACATATGACCAACTATTTCGAAACAGAGCGCAACTCGTTCTACATGACGTTGTGCGTTTGTTCTATAGTGATTGAACACAAGCTTGCTTGATAAATCAGCTTTTGGCTATAATAAAGTTATCCACGACAAAATACCTGAACTTCCCTGACTGATGGGCAAGTTTTGATCACTGACTTTGGTTAAAAAAGAAAATTTATCTTTAACCACTTACTTTTTAGCAGATCATAATGAATTTATTCGTATTTATATATATCTACCGACTGCATGCTCTAAGGGACTGTCACATCAGTTTGTCGAATCTGTCCAGTTGAATGACGGTCGAAACCTGAACCTCGCGGATAGAACGTAGGCGCATTTGTCCATTAGTGTAGTACAACTCAGCTTTGTGATCTCCTTGCCAGCCAGTATCTACCGGTGTTTATCTTGGGGCTCTATTGAAAATATTCTGAACTTGGCTGATTTCTCTATGAGGTTCAGCTGGAGATATTGGGATCAACTACCACTAGTTGATTGTGCCCATTTTCTACTCGTGAGGTTCCTGGAGTCGACGGATTCACCTATTGATGATGACGGTGATAATTTGGGTGATTCAGATGATGGTGGTGATGATCATTTGAATTATGCTGCTTCTGCTTCTGCTGCTACTGATGCTTCTGATGCTGCTGCTGCTGCTGCTGCTGACGATGATGAAAACCAACATGGTCGAAATAGTTCTGTCATACATTTCAGTTTTTCATATTACTGTCCCATTGCTCTGTATAGGCTTAGATTTAGAACACAGTCAGTTAAAAGTGTCCACGTATGATGATTATTTCTCTACTTTTAGCTATGCACTGCTTTGATTGTGGTCGGGTCGGCTTTTCCATAAAAACATCTTCAACATTGTCTTGAATGTTCATGGTATTTAGTTTATTTTTACTTACTAGTCGTTACTAGTGACCAAAAACGAGTGTTTATGGGAATCTTACTCAGAGGGTCACTTTGGACTGTCCACGGAAGACAGTACCAAGCGTTTTAACTTTACGATATATCAAGTATCACGTGAGTCATTATTATTCATTGTTTATTCAAAAATAAATACTCATTCAAAATATCGCATGGTTTATATAAGTTTTGTAAAATATGTATGCTTGATTTGTTTCCAGTCTGTCAGTTTTCAGCCATGTTCCATTTAGCGCCAGCGGCAAATTGTGGCATAACCGGAAGCATCCAAGTCAGTTCGATGCAACAGGACAAGGAAATCAAAATTTTTCCTAACATAATGCATTCTTTTTATGGAGCGTATATCTCCCGCTTGTTTCCCGCTCAGTTAGGTCAGCCACTGGCGTCCGACCGAAGAAAACGAATACATGTGTTTAAAAATTTCAAAAAACGTCTCAAGCACAAATAAAATCCACGACTATTGCTTAGGTAGCAGTGGAACCGTTTTCGATTATCCCCAAAAAAACGTATTGAACACAGGTAAAAGTAGTTTGGTTTGACATGGGGAGCGAGTTTCTGCTTTGGGTAGTACCAAATCACCCACTATTTATCAGGTTTGGGGATATAGAAGCACATTTCTGTCTAGTCAGGATGGATAGCATTTGTGGGACATTATTTCGTGACATAAAGGGTAGGCTTTCCACATCGTTTTACAATATAGGATATTCTGGCACCGTTCAAGTGGGACAAGACATCTTCAATCGAAGCAGGAACATCTTCAACTGATACTGAGACTCGTTGAATTTATGATGGGATATCTCAATTTGTGTAAGGTACCTCCACCTTCGATTCATCCGGATCAGATCTGTAAAGTGGCCACAGTAGCACCTGCATAAGGGGAATCGGCTTGCCAATACCACACACGCAAATGGACTGACGTATAGTTGCGTTGTCGTCACTGAGGAATGCTTTAGTGGTAGTGTGCTAAACAACGCTAAGAGGCTCACTGGACATCTATAGTTCCATATTCTAATTGTTCACATCATTTCAGAAACATTTTTCTGAACATGTCCTCGAAGACCACGATTTAATGGGGAAAAGGCTAATGCAACTTTGGATGAGGTTATTCCATTTTTCAGAGGCTCCAGCAACTCTTAATGGTCTTGAGTGTGGGTTTCACTCATTGGGAGATCGTTGATTCCTCACTAGTTGAAGTCATTTAAATGCGATGGAAATATTTGTTATAACGTACGAAGCGCACTGGACAGCTTTTTCGCCCTGTTTGGGACTCGTCAGCACGACCCGATGATCATCGACCCTGTAGAGGTAAGGGTAAGGTAGTCCCGTCCGAAAGTCCGCGGTTCGAGTTCTGACAGGGACACAAAATGTATGCAACGCTGAGAAGTCCCAAACGGGACGAAATAACTGCCCAGTGCTCTTTGTCAATCATCATAAACATTTTCACCGCATTTAAAGTGCCTATGAACTGATTTCAGCAACAAAACAGTGCAAACACTGACTGAGTGATTAGTTACAACGGATGAACGGGGCCCAATTAGACCAGGGAACCCTACTTAGACGTTCTGGATGTTCCGGATGTTCCGGAATGGCCTCACTCTCTGGATTTTTCTTCCTTGGGCGTTGTAATAATTTCCCTTTGTGATCATCACGTGATATCAAAAGAACAGGTTCGTGTTGTGTGCGTTGTAACAACCACGATTGCTTGTCAGAGCTTCAAAACAAATCTGATTGCTTTCGCTCCAGTGGAGGTAGTTTCTTTAGATAGAAATTACGAACTTTCAGCCAGAAATACGGGGACCATAGGGGAGAAGGTGGAAATGTTTGGAGAGTACAGTATGTTCGGATATTGAAGACATTTCAAAAGTTCTTCTGGAATAAAGCTTTGGATAATTCCAACCACGAAAGAGAATGAAAGCTTTAGGATTTTCGAACAAGGCCAGCATTTTTATTCCCATATACTTATGTTCACTGCTCAGTCGGTATTACAGCGTGCAGTTTATTCATTTACAAATTACCATAGAGATTTTTTCGACTTTATGATGAATCTCCATTAGCAGCGTATGCTTCTGTAGAAGTAGAATAGAAACGAGACATTATAAATGGTCATTGATTCTATAAGAAAGGCAGTTCACCGTCGCCCACCCACTTGAGAAAAACAAGTTAGAACGGGATGAGCGACAAAAAAGTATTCAAAATTTCACAAATAACTGTAACAAATTTGTTTTCCTGGATGCTGTCCGCTTATTTTATATTGTTCTGTACCGTTTAGTGGGAATGTTTCAATTAGTAGTAGTAGCGGTGATATTGTTGAGGTTATAAATTTAGTCAACCTAGAAAAATGAACCTATTACGGTAGCAAAAGACGCTCTATCGTGGTGCAAAGTGTTACTCACTACTAATACATAATAATATCTTTTTAATCCCTTTTTATTTATCGAATATACAAATGTACAGTCAGCTTTCAGGAGGGGGCTGCAGGCATAAGAAGGCTGTCAGGGGAAATACAGAAATAGGGAAGACGAGTGGCGGTGGAGCGGTTCGAACCTGGGACGTCCGGGTCGAAACATGGTGAAATAACCACTTTGCGATCACCGCCCATTATACGTTGCGCAGCAACAGCATCAACTCTCTCCGCAAGTCTATCCTTTCTCGTTTTCACTTTTTGCACATTGATTGACCTGTACGCTTCTCGCTGTCTCCCTCTCACTGTGTTCTAGAGATCGCTTCAACACAACCGTCGTTGAGGTTTCGTGATATCCGTCGTTTTCTATTTGGTTCTTGCCTTCGTCGGTTGTTCGGCGTGCATAGTCGTGGACATCATTAGTCTAGACACTAAAATGGTGACTAACGTTGCTTAAACGGAATAATAATAATAATAAATAAATAACTATGAATGTTAAAATGTTACTAACACAGCAATGTCGGTGTTATAATTACACAAGGCGGTGATCGGTCGAGGACAGTTGTTTGATGAGGATTACAGATGGATATCTCTATCTACTTCGGCATACACAACATAGGAATCTCATCAGAAACATACCATCGCAGTTCCTGACCACACAACGAGTAATCAGTGCCGAAGTCGATAGTTATTCTTTGCGATACAGCAATTTGCCCTCGGTGGTCTTCCTAATTTTTGATCGTCCAAAGGAATAAAGAACTATTTTCCGTACTACATACAAATGTGCGTAGTACCTCACAATATTGGTAGAGAATTTATTCGTCGACGTTTCGGTTACCGTCGGTAACCCTTCTCAAGGCAGGTTTACAATCAAGTGACTCGGAAGAGAGGATCACAAGTCCACGGATATTTCATCGTGTGTGCGTGCGTGTGTCTTTGTGTTTTATGTGTGTGTGGTGGGCTGATTATTCGTTGTCTATCATACTAACTCCCATTATCAGAGAGGGTCAAGTGGCACCTTGACCTTTATCGTGATTACGCATTAGGGATGTTAGGGTAGTCCAATTGCTCGGGGTCTCGATTCCGTCAATTTTGTTGCCACACGCAGAGTGAGTGTTAGTGGCCAAAGCTTCGGGATACAAGCGTTTGGTGCATGTTCGAAATCCGAGTTGGAGTATTTTCAGGTTGAAGCAGTCTATGATGTAACCTTCGACCAGCGATCGCTGAGTCTCGTTCTATTTTTGCCAGAGTTGTTTTGTCCGTAGGTCGANNNNAGGTCGATGTTTTTCTTTTGTCTTATGTTCGGTTATCCTTGTCTTAATAAATTGGGCAAACCAGTAGACAATGAATCATTTAGCCCAACACAGACACACATGATGAAATACCCGTTGACTTGTGATCCTTTCCTCTGAGTCATTTGATTGTACAACCTGCCGTGAGAAAGTTTATCCGCGGTAACCGAAACCGACATCGCTGTGTTATTAACATGACCTTCACAATAAAACAACACATGGCACATCGATTTTTCGATACACCCCTTACCTTATTTTGATGTGTTAAAAATGATAACTTTTATTGTCTCATGTGGTATTCGTTTGACCGACGTATCTTAGGTGGTATTTTTAGTAATTTACAAGTTTAAAACCCGGTGACTGCGATACGCTCAACAAGCCATGCCAGTGGTGAGAACCAATTCTTTTGACGGCTAGGATGATTTCCAGTCCAGTCTTTTCAACAGTGAACGGTCTAAATGAATCAGTTGTTATTGTTATCATTATTCTGATAATTTCCGTAGGCCTAAAGCAAAAACGCACCAAAAAAAGACGTACCAGTTAAACAGAGTAGAAAAACGATTTAGATCCCAAAACTGTTAACAAAGTCTGTGAAGAAGAATGAAGATTAATACTGACAAAAACCCCAGGTATTTAATACAACTTACCAGGGATATGGTTTAAGAACCAATCGATACCGGGTAAGGTGAAAAAAAGAAAGTGACAATGTAAGGAGACATTCGAAACATTTGGGTGTAGGGGGGGGGTTAAGAGAGAGACCGAATGTGGCGGAAGATTCCTAATGTTTTCCAAGTTGTCGGAAAATTGTGAAAGATTAGAAAAATTGGAGATGATCTGACAAAAAATCACATGGTCGGCTTATTTGAAGAGAAAAGTAAAAGTATTAGCGGACACGTCACTAACATACGTAGAAAATAAGTATTGGGAAAGAATGGCACCTTGAAGTAACACAGAATTGTTCATTACTGGTCTGGATATCTTCCGATCTAACCTGGTGCATTCAGGTCTCCCGGAGAATTAATCGGCAAACCAAGCTAATAACTGTCTAAGACAACCGAAGGTCTCCAGTTCACGAAAAAGAAGGAGATGAGGAATAGAATCAACAGCAGAGGAGTAGTCCAGAAACACACACCGAATAGAATCCGTAAAGTCATTCAAGGATTTGGTAGTGAAATGTCCAAGTGAGGAAACTGCATCAGGTGTTCATCTGTTTGCT
>UZAN01053087.1:0-16903 GCA_900618425.1 Echinostoma caproni
GTACAGATGTTTGATTAGGCGATAAAAGCTCAGGTAGAAACGATGACGGAGGCGAGCAAACTGAGCAAGCGAATATGACAAAGCTAGTGAGGATTTTGGTGGGGGTGAGAAGACAAAGGTCAAATAGACAACGTTAGAGAGATGGGAAGATTAAAATGACGGGTTGTCACTTAGGACGAGAGAGAGCGGGATGAATTTACATGACATACGGTAGAAACTATGTGTCATGCATAACATGTGATATAATCGGGCATGAAACTGGAGACAAAAATGAAATAGTTCTTAAGATTGTGGTTGATGATACTGGATGAAGAAGGGGGTGGATGGGGAGGGGGGTTGATGCTCTGTTTTATGAACAATTAATCCGTTGTCCTGTGACGCTTGACAACCGCGTCAGTAATATTTCATCGTGAGTGCTTGTATCTCACGGGACCTTTTCGGTTCATGACGTTTTGCTTTCTTTGCCTTACCGATTTAACTTCAACCCCGACCCATGGAAGACCTATCTGCTAGTGTTTCCTCGTCAACCCGTTTCCCGCATCCTATCGCCGATCCCCGCCGTCGTTCGTCGCCCGCAAAGTCTCGTATCGTCTTCCACTGCGAGAATACGAGCCGAGGGACATTCAGTCGTGCATGTCCGTTCACTTCACTGCACTGCGAGAGCCCGGAGTACGTACGCATTTCAGTCCAGGCTAGGGTAACAACAGTGTCTGGACGAGCCGTTTTTGCTTGTATAAATCTTGATTAAAAATGCGAATGGCAATCGCCTCAGCCGTGGTTAAAAAGCGCCTTCTTATTCCCTTGGAATATCTTCGGGGTATGGTGTAAATAATCTTGAAAGCATCCAACTTGTTCGCAAGATGCCCGCTATCGACCGAGAACTGAACTGCGAATGCATCTAACCGTTCCTTTGTAGAGGGCCGCAGGACAGTGCTCAGCAGTACGTTTTGATAATCGCCTGGTAGTATGTCCAATTTATCGCACACTACAAGTGCACATGAAAAGATATAAAACGAAGGATTTGGACTGAAAAGGCATTTTATCTTTTATTCGCTGGGACATCAAGGGCTAAGTGCTAGTGAGAATATACGATTGTGCTGCAGGAAACGTTCTAGAGATCAATTGTCGTTCATTTTAATCTGCTCGGCTCTAACGTTTTCCGTTTAACCTTTGTCCTCTCACCCCCCACCCACGATCATCGCTGTGACCTTGTCATATTCGTTTGCTCTGTTTGCTCGCCCCCCTGTAGTCGTTACTAACTGAGCTCTCTAATCGGCCAATCAGACATGTGTACTATGATCACCTTATATATTTAAACGCCTGATGCGACTTATCGAAAAGAAATTTCTTCCCGAATATCGATCTCTACATTGTCTATGGGAGTGTATCACGATTTAAAAATAATTGGCCGTCGTACTGCATGAAACCAACATTTTGAATGATAACCACTATGGACGTTTTCACTGCTATTATGCTACCCGGATTAAGTAATAACATTTGAGCCATTGTGTTCCCAAATAACAACAATTTCAAAATTATAAATTTGAATAAAGTGGAATGTATTGTCGGGTGTCAACCGGCAATTCCTTCGACTGAGATTTGATAACCCGTAGCTGAGTGCTACACGGTCAGTAATTTACACAGTGTGTGCATAGGTATTTGAGGTAAAGTTTTCACTGTGATTTACGTGCGTTCACACACAAATTGCTGTTTGATTATCATTATTATTATCATCATTAGTATTACGATTATTTTTACGGTGTAGTTGTTGTTTGATTTCCGTCCTCAGCGAACTCACCCGAAGTACCACGGGGTAACAAATCCGTAAACGTTTGAGGGATCAAGAATCTCACCAAGAGTGTCATCCATCAAAACGCACACTGACACAAAAATGCGCTGAATACTTGATGCTATTTTTAAATTGCACTGAGGTAAGTCAAATTTGCCAAACATTTGGAGTAAAATAAATCTCTTGGTAAAGTGCGCCGAAGCAAATCCTTCACTCTGACCTGTGGAAAGTGACCGAGAAAAAGAAAATAGGAAAACAGAAGATATAAATTTCGTATACGTAGTTCACATTTTGCGGTTACGTGTAGGACTGGGTTTTAATGGTCCTACCCAAAATCATTCACTATTTATGCGAACCGCTCCATAAAGTTTCCGTTCGAATCGTAGAACATCAACAACTGACTGGTAAATTTCAGATTCATATCGCGAAAATGGGGTCAAAACTCAAGCTTCAAATGCGAATTGCTGAATTTCCGGTTATCAATAAAATTTGATCAATATTGGACGAAGCCAACCTGTTCTTCTGTCACTCCACCCTCTCTCTCTGACATGCGGATATAACGAGAAGCACAGGGCTAGTTCAGATTCGTGCTTTGCGAACGCAGGTAGGCAAAATCTATAGTAATTCCTAACCCTAGCCAGCTGGAATGTTTGAGAGAGATACCATCACAATAAGTGTTGGGAAAGATGTGTGTAGCTCTCCCCCCTATTTCCCTCAGGTGAACAGAAAGGCCAAGTGAAATTAAAGAACATCATATGAGGAGGCGTTCAACCTCGAGATTATTGCAACATTTATCCACCTGTTCGATGACTTCTCGTTGGAAAAACAAGCATTACGAATACAAATAAGCAAGAACAGTTTAACCGATGAGCTTTTGCACATTAGAAATGCATTTCATCTCAGTTTCAGGCGGGTTTGAACAAATAGCTAAGCTATACTAACAACGTAATATATATATTAAAGAGTAGAAAGTCGAAAATAGTGGCATTGCACATTTGTTTTTTTCAATACGTCACATGTTCAAATGGGGTTTTATTTCATAACAAATTAGGGATTCAACCAACAATGCGCGTGCGTATCGGACGAAAACGTCCGGAATTGGTGTGAAACTTGTCCCCGCAAAACTGGGACTCATCGTTGGCTCCTTTGGCTCAACACTATAACTACGAGTATGTATGCATATGATTGTCTATCCCGCTCGTCTAATGACACAATTCCACGTCTGATGTTCTGTTGACAATGTTGACAATGCCATACAAACTTCAAATCGGCCAAACAACAATTTGAACCAGGAAACCTTGTCTTAGAAGTTCATTCGGTGGACTCCGGTGCATCCTAAGGAAAACCTGTCGGGGCAGTCAGCTTACGTGCTAATTGGTGGATGCCACATGCCTCTGTAAGTTAGATGGGTAATGTGAAAAAGATCAGTGCTATCGGTGTGGCCGCTCAGCTATGTGCGTGTGTGCGTGTACAATGCGTGGGCGACGTTCATGGGATCCCACCGAAACTACTGAACGTTTCACAATCGCCCCACAATGCTCAGTTTATCTGGTTTTCAGGAGTTTGATGCACGGTGATCCGATTGCGTGTGCTTGGTCAAACCGCGCTCGCGTCGGCTTCGTTCCCCTACTAGTTCTGACTGACTTCGATCGTCGGATCCCAACCTTATTCCTGAGTATTCGTTGCCCCCTTTGTTTTGCATCATGTGAGTTGAAGTCAATGGAAAATAAAAGTATTTATTTATTTCTAAGGTGAAATACAGCTTGTTTGTTTGTTTGCTTAGTGAAATGCAAAGCAGCTGTCAGCACAGATGTGCATGGTTGTGGTTATCTGAACCGCCCGGATCATATAACATGTTGCCCTGCATTCAGTGTCCACAAAAGATGTCCCATTTTGTGGTAGCATGTACTTTTTTGGATAGACAATGATGGAATCTAGTCAGCTTTATATTACATCCGTTGTAAAGTCTTTCCATATTTAGGTAAATTTGGGTAATTCACCTATTTTGTTTCTCCGGGCAGTTATCATCATCACTGGATGACCGTTCTACACAGTTATTGATTCCTCTAGACCTCAGATGGAAACATTTTCTTTGTGAAATGTTTTCTTTGCCATTTATTATTCGATCCTATGGATTGTTAGTTTGATGGACGACCTTTGATGTTGCGCGCTACTGGTCAAGTACCCTAATGGCACAACTAATAAATAATCCCCCTCACACACACCTATGCATAATGAAATAAAATTTAATCTCGCAAAATCGCCAAACTGCTCACAGACTAATCTCTCATATCCTATGATCTCTTGTTCCATTCACAACTGCCATGCACTCATTATTACCACGACAACTACACCAACTCAATTTTTACTCCTGCTAAAGCAATCGAAAGCACCTCCGTTTGATACGGTTTCTCACTGTTTTTTTGTTTCTTGTTTGCTCATTAACTGTTTTGCAAAAAGCCTTTGAAGAGTGTATAAACACCGTCAACCAAAAATTGTAATTCCTGGGTTTTCCATCGGTATGGCTAGTCCAAACATTCCTATACGAATCTAATCAGTCCAATAAACTTAAGGTGTAATCGAAGAATGCATAGATAATGTGCCGAATGTGGCTGCCCCGAGAATCCAAATCATTGGCTCCGATCACCGTTCGTAGTCTTGGTTATTTGTTTTCCATCAGGCCGGGATTTAATCACGTCCAAGAATCGGGGTATCGCCCTAATTTAGGAACAGTAGCCCAATTCTCACAGCAGGTATTCGCCCGAGTTCTTTGAAACTGCAACAACAACTTTACGACTCGCATTCCCAGTCAATATTAACTACGGTTAATAACTCCAGGTCTCGTCAGACAGCGCCAAATTCACTGATAGGTTCGAAAATACTGCGAATCTGACGTCGCGTTTTTGTTACTCAAAATTTATAACGTTGGACAAACGCAAGAAAATTATCTCCTCCGTGAAATTAAGGGTACAAAACTGAGATGATCTTGCTATGCATCCCGTTAGAGCGTCAAACGAAAAAATTGAGCGAATCTTTATTCACTGGAAGCGAACGAACATCCTGTGCAAAATAGGTTACATATTCTTACACACAGATTCAACGACGGTATCCTACTTCACAATGTTAACAACCCCAAATCTCAGTAAATCAATGACCGTCAGTCTAACATTCGAAAGTCACCTTTCTCAGCTGACTGATTCACATTCACTGTGCGGACCAGTGTGTGTGGGGGTTGTCACCAGGTTTGGAGGCATACAGTTACCGTCACCGTAATTTACTTGCTATTGATACCTTAAGTACTGCTAACGGAGTCCGTCTCTATCACTATTTCCTAAGTCGCAGTGGCCATGCATAATTACCATTTAAATACACTTGATTGATTGATTGATTAGAACTGGCCATCCTTCAGACTTCACATTCACGCATATTCCTCAGCTCATCCTGTCACGCAACCTAACCAGGTCGAAACCGCTGTCCACTGCTTCCTAGCTTTTCAGTTCACGCTTCATTTCCTATATACACGACCAATTTCCCTTTGAAATTAATTCAAATCCTCCATCACTCAATTGGACTCTATTAACGTTAGTGACATAAACGTTCTTTGGCATGAAATCTAGCATTGCACGTCTCGCTGTACAGTCTATGGAAGGTCTGCGACTTCGTTACGGGTTGCATTATCTTACACATCCTCCACGTAAAACCGTAACATTTTGCAATTTTAGTTCTGCGAATGAATTTATCCACAGGAGGTGAAAATAGATACCAGCAAATTACAATCTGAATCCACACACAACCCACAAACCGTTCTATTTCAACGGACGCTTTATGACAGCTCTCCTACAGTGGTGGAGACAATGCATTGTTTCACAGCTTGAAAAAAATCCTGATCCCGCCAACAGCGAATGTCAAAATTTAGAAGACAGTAACAAAACCAAACGGTTCGCTTACAATCCACGAAATACTCAAATTATCAATGGTCTATGATGAGCGACAGTGACCTCCATGTTTCACAACGCAACGCCTTCTCTATCCTCCATGAGCGCTAATTCCCCTGTTTCCCCGGCAATGAGTATTTACCTCATGTCTAAAGTGAGGAGGACCCAGACATTATTGTTTGAAAAAAATCGAAGCTGTTCGACGAATTTCCCGCATGGCTTCGAGCGTAACTCTTAAGACTGTCGGTTTGTTTTAACCTACCATAGGTGGGTTGGAATCAAAACTGTTCCCACCCGTGTTGTCGGCTTTCATCCGACCGTACACTGAGTATGCTTCCCAGGGCTAGAGGTCGTGGCTACAACGTGAACGTAGGAGGCCTGTACGTTCACAAAAGATAGCCAGCAAGATGGCCCTGGGTTTGGATTTCCTTGCCTAAGTAAGAATGTATACCACTCAGTACAGCCGAACCTGAGGAGACTTGACTTGGTGTATGAACTAAGTAAGAATCCATACTATCTATCTATCTATCTATCTATCTATCTATCTATCTATCTATCTATCTATCTATCTATCTATCTATCTATCTATCTATCTATCTATCTATCTATCTATCTATCTATCTATCTCTATCTATCTATCTATCTATCTATCTATCTATCTATCTATCTATCTATCTATCCTATCTTTTTATCTATCTATCTATCTATCTATCTATCTATCTATCTATCTATCTATCTATCTATCTAGTATCTATCTATCTATCTATCTATCTATCTATCTATCTATCTATCTATCTATCTATCTATATTTTATCTATCTATCTATCTATCTATCTATCTATCTATCTATCTATCTATCTATCTATCTAGTATCTATCTATCTATCTATCTATCTATCTATCTATCTATCTATCTATCTATCTATCTACTTATTGTCCGCTGCTCATGTTGCCATCTAACGTTCATCCAAGGGGACATTCATTAAAATTAGTAAATCACAACTAATGCCAATGTCAATCATTTTCCTTTAGCTTGTGCACCATTTGGAACGTTCTCCGATCTCAAATTGCTTGTTTACCTACAGCCGAATCTTCAATTGTCCACAAGTTACAGTTAAAGAAGTTTACATTATGTAGTCTATTTATGACCGAATACTTATGGAGCACTAATCGTTTTTCATCACTAAACGAATAAATTGGGATTAATATCACATGGGACATGAAGAGGTATTAGCATGCTCCGTATAGAACATAATTAAACCGTGACTGGCTGAATACTATTTACTTTATGAAGTGTGTAGTGGAGAAAATGATAGTGAACAACCCTCACGGTAACCAAGGATTATGAGAAGAAAACAATTAAATGGAATTTGTTGCTGAGTAACAATAAAAAACGTGCTGGGACGCAATGTCTGGTGGCGTTAACTCGTTCTACTTGCTAGTCTCTGCCGTCATTCCCATCAACAGAGCTGTGTATTTGGTCAACATGCTTGATCAACAGTTAACGATATCTACAAGAGTTTCCATGCTGAAAAACGATGTAATGACAAGTTCCGTGCTATTCTATCAGTCGTTTAAAGCAAAAGTTGTGCCAATTGCGTTCACTTGAGTAATATTACTCCATCGATTTTTAAAAATCCAAATATTTTCCGTGCTTGTAGTTCTCAGTGATTCTCTGGGTGCATTGTCACTTCTATACGTTCACTGATGATGTATAGCACAATGGACATCGTTGTGAAAAAGTCCAGTTCGTAAGTACTAATCTCGCAGGGAGCCTGAAGTACGTCACATCTATGACTGATTATTACCTGAAAATGATGCTTGTCACCAATGTTGACAGGCGTCGGCAAAAAGTCACTGGCGTCGCATCCGATCGCATTTACTTCCTGCAACTGTCAGTCCGGTATTGATACCATGGTTCTGTCAGCTGTAAATAAGTGTCCATTGAAACCAGACGATCCCTAGGCAGCCACAGGTTTTCCCATTTGTGTGTGTATGCATGTGATCATAGGCAATATTTCAGTTAGTCGAAGTAAATATAGGTCAACCGCATGGTTTTCCATAGGCAATTTAGTCACAGCAATCTGGTACGAAAGGAACCCGGCGTCCAGATTTTGCACACAGCTCATTATTTGCATTATATCACGGTCACCTTTTCCGGTGTGTACAATCACGGGCAACACATCCCTTAGTGAAACACTTTTATCAGGATTTGAAACATACCTTACAAAAGTATTTGTTCCATACTTCCCTGAGAATGAAATATATGGCCACGTAACTTGCCGCGATCGAGTTCAACGGTTAGAGAATAAAGATCGAATATCCATTGGTGGGTGCTGGGTAGGTTGGGTGCACCTGATGACTCAGAACCCCGGAACTGAAAGATGCATCCTAATGAAGATAATGATTCGATTTGATTTTATCTGGTTGGTCTCGATGCGATTCAAGTGAAAGTATACCAAAGAATGATGTCAACGTTAGGACAGAATTGGTTATCTTAGAAGAAGAGTCAGACAGAGGGTGGTTCTTGATGTTGGTGAGTTCTCCCCAGCTGTAAGTATTGTTCACAGACGTTCCGTAGCCGAGCTAGGCAATGTTATTGGTGCGGTTTCATGGAGGCGTCAGTCCTCCGTGTGACCGGGCTTATATGGTTCTGTTCAAGGGTTTCGATTGGCTGTTTAAGTCCCTTTATTCCCATTGGTCAATAGCAACCATTTGCTTTGATTTGATTCACTGCTTCGGTGTAATGATGACTACCCTTTTACTCATTGGTCGATTGATTTTTCTGGACCAACTGCAAACCGGCTTTGAACCGGTTCCTAACCGTTTAGAACTGGTTTTGGACTGCACTTATCTGGGGCAGCTTCGAGTCACCAATGATCCCTTAGATAGTGCTTATACTTCTATTAAAGGGACGCAAACAGCCAATCGAAACCCCTGAACAGAACTATACAAGCCCGTTCCCACTGAGTACCGGTGCTTCCCCGAAGTCGTACTGATAATGTTGCCTAGTTCGGCTATGAAAAGTCTGTGACCAACACTTCCAGCTCGGAGAAATCACCAACACCAACATCCGCATCCCGAGCAACAATCATTCCATATCATTTCCAGTGGGTCTTTATAAAACGGATTTAGGGTGGTGAGAAAACTTAAAGTTTCATCTCACTTGAATCTCAATTATATAACTTATACCAATTGAAATCATTAAATATACATATACAGTAGTTATACACAACCAGCTGGCGTTCTTGTTTGTAATCACTTGCTGTGAAAATGTGCATCCACAACACATGTGTTCCGCGGTTCCGTAAATTTGTGATCAATTGCTGATGCCATCCGGAAGGTAGGAAGTTCACAAAATGTTTTCCCATCTATGAAACAGGAAATTATTAGATATTTACTGTATGACTACGAATATCTGCATGCACTGTTTTGAACAGAATGTTGGATAACCGACAGAACTTTATTTATATGATTTTTTAACCTCATTTGGCATTCACTGTACCGCTTGAGACCTGACATCCTATCAGACAACTTAGTGAATATGTGAAAGAAAGCGTGCTACTTACATGCGCAGTCAAGAAGCCAATCAAATTGGATCAAGAATAGTGAGGACAATGGAACCAATTACCGCAATGGAACTCAATCGAGTTAGAAGACAGAAGCAGAAAACCGCAACAAACAAACAGATCTAAAGAATTCACACGGGAAAACCACTAATAAGTGCAGAACTGAGAAGATCAAAAATCCTCAACTTTGAATCAGACCTGGATTTCATGAGTAGAGTAACAGTATTTCGAATAGGACCATAGTTATTCACGGTTTTCTAATCCTCTAGGCCAATCTCTGATGGGTCGCATAACTTCCTGCATCTTCCTCGGGCAATTGTGAATGATGAATAAGTGGACGACACAAGTTCTATCCAACATTCGTGGTGTTTTTATTTGATGGTTCAGATACAAATTGATGATTATCTGTTCCTTAGGTCGAAAATAGGCTTATAACTTGAGCATGCATATTATATTCGTAATAGAATAATGTTATAATTTCAGAAAGATTCATAATACTTATAGTATTAATAAACGAAAATCTTCTTTCTCCCATCGAATAAACAAATACCAAATCAGTTTTCAGAAAATAATATGGATTACAAAATTGTGGTCGCGGTACATGGATTTAAATGAACGATTCTCCAGGCGTTGAGGTAGTAATACTCTGTTTCTGTTTGAACACTGTTGTCTTGTCCCCCCCCCCCCGCCATCCATGAATCTGGTGGGGCCACCGTACAACCAGCTTTGACGTTAGATGCAGAGTTTTAGGTAGACGCGGTCGCCCACTGGATCAAGTCCAACTGCACCAGTTACGTTGATTTGGGCATGCATTATGCATGTCACCATATGCGTTGCGTCGACGCGCAATGGTGACAGACGCAGGTAGCGGATGGGAACAAATGGGTGGTAAAACTGATACCTGGTATGAGGATAAGTAAACCCGTAATCAGAATACCTGGTCACAGTTATCGCATTAGTCTCCGTGGCTGGGGCCCACGGGATCGTTGTATTCAATGGTTAGATACACGGAGTGATAAGTCTGTGTGACGTGAACACTGGAACTCGTGCATCTACTAGTTGTCTTCACAACCTTAGTTAGGCACAGTTCGCCATTTGTTTTCCAACAGTACTTTCAACTTTCCGATCATCCTTCTACCTCTTCAGCCAGATTGGCGGTCATCAGATAGCAACCGAAATCGCGGAACAAAATTCACGGTTTTGATTGTACAAAGCGAAAGTGAACTCAACTCTCCGCTTTCGCTCGTAAATTCAGCGCCTTGGGAACGAACAGAATTGTGAGTGTAGCTTCCAGACAAACTTCAATTATCATACATTCATTTCAGCATTCAAATTAATTAACTGATAGCGACGCCTAAATTGTTTAACATTGTAATTTTCCTCCCATTAAGTTTACAATGTCCCTTAGATATGCGCACTCCCCGTTTATTGAATTTAGCCTTGTAGAAACGGTGGGGATACGGTACGTACGTGATTTTCTAGTGTCGAATAGAGCCACGGCCCATAGAAGTAGAAATTGAACATTGGTTTCTGTGTAATTTGTTTATCTATTCCCATTCAAGTTAAACACTGTTATCATCACCCGTCTTCGCAGATAGACAACTTCAGTTTAGTTCGGGTGAATTTATTTTAGCCCATCCAATTGAGTGTTAATGCTGAAGTTTTCAGTAGTCCTGAGTAAACTATGAGCAAAACCCCATTAAATTAAAGTTATACAATTAAGAATAGATGACTTCTGGCATATGTTTGGTTTAGAAACAACCTTTAACAGACCAGCGTGACCGCTCGTTAGTTTCACTTATTATGCAAATGCTCCACAAACGGTTGGTTGTCAGAAGATGATGCTTCGACAGCGAGTCAAAGTTTAATCATTGTAGTGTCGTGGGTTCCCATTTTACTATTACTTCTTTATGTGTCCTCTTGAAGTGATTTATATCACATATGTATATCACATATTGGTGTCCACAGGAAATTTATGGTCCAGTGTACTAATAATAAAAACAATAAGGGACAGGGGTAGGAGTGGGCATTGGAAAACAGACAATCTTCGAATTTGTGCAATATGTTTATCATCTTGGAAAAAGACAGACTCTATTATCATCATCCGTGTATATCGAAAGCCAGGGTTTTTCATGAGTTTGATCAATACCTCTAATAACAACGCATGTTTCCGTGTATGTTTCGTCGTGCCAAGTAAATGCAGCGCTTGTGTGACCTCTTATTCGGACAACCAAACTGAAAGTAAATAAATTTTATTATGCAAAGGGGATGTGAATCCACCCACCGCCGAAAGTGGACACAACATTTGAATGTTACCGATTTACAATAACAAAACCAAACGGGTTCCAATCACGTTGAACAAGAAAAGACCAACTTACTGTATTTTGAATGAGTGGGAACTAAGCACTAAAAATAGACCCGGGTTTGTGACAAGTATACGAAATGAATACAACCAAGCATGGGCAATCAAATGTCTAAAAAGCAAGTGAAAATTAGACTGTAAACAAATATCTTTTTTAATTCTCCACAAAATTACGTGTTCAAGGAAAGCATAAGTTGCACAGGAAGATCTGCTTTTACAGGCCACTTCTGTTGGGTTATCCAAAGAAAAGCAACCATTCGGCCGTTGGTTTCTGGCTTCCGGAAGTATTCCTGTTGGTCTGATTTGATCTCCTTACTTCCAGTGTGTGTGTGCATGAAAACAGAATTAGTGAATCAAATACGCCGGATTCAGCCAGGTTGGTTTCCGTTCCGTTTGTTGATCTCTGTAACATTGTTTTCGTCCAGTTGAGTGGTATAACAATTTTGTCATAAACAACTCATCTTTAAACATGTGGATGAACCATAGTTAAGGTGACCCTGAACCAGTCAAATAATACAACAGATTGCATTCTTTATCTCACAAGTCAGATGAGAGTCAGGTTTACAAAGCTGCATTCACACTGGCCACATTCTATTCTCGGGTGACAATTTGATCAAAGAGCACTCAACAGATTTACAAAAAATCACTAGTCTATGTACATGAACCTGTTTGCCCGTTCGTTTGGGCTATGGAAACGCCAACTTCCTTCAAAACGCCAACTGCACATGGGCACATTAAAAGTGAACCAACTTGCATGAATCCGCCCCAAACGACTTCGTTCTCCGGTGCAATCTCACACTTCCCTGAACACAGGGAGAGAAAATGGTTGGCTTGAAGAATAACTAATGGATCAGATCACACGTGTGAACGGACACGCCTGAAACGCTTAAATGCAAACTGTACCGGTTTTACACACCTGAGCGCGTTCCGTAGTGGAAGCTTTAGCTATCAGCAGCATGTGACTTGTTCAGTCTTGGAGGTTTAGAAATCTAACTACCTAAAATATAAAATCCGAATTATAAATCAACCCATGCGAAAATGTGGCAGAATTAAAAGCGATTAGAACTAGTTTACTAAATCTTTTTTAGTTCCTTTTTAATGCTTATGCAGATGTAAGTTTGAGAGTGAAAGTCAGAATCATTGACCGCAAGTCTTGCACGAAATTCAGCGCCGATCAATCCTTGAAAAGGGGTTCGAACTTGGAATCACGATAAAAGACGATGTGTATACGGAGGCCAAGTCATTCTAAATGCAATACAGTGTTATCCTAACATACATAATAAAAAAGTAGATGCTGTACAGGTTCATTATTATGCAATCCTGACAAACTTAGTTAACTTGCATCATGATGTATCTTGTCGGTTTATGAGTATCTGTACGCCTATGCTCATTTTGTTTGCGTCCTTACTAATTTACTTCCCAGTAGTTCGGGGTTTTAGAACTAAAAGTGAAACACACATGTGCCAGTTTCAACTAACACACTGAAACATCAACACCTAATTCAAAGCAGAACCAAATTTACCTTCCTTCACTACTAAGAGAAGCTATATTTTAGAAATCTATTCATTATATCGGTCTGGTTGGGAGAAAGTGTTTACAGGCATAGGACATTTCATACGTCAAATTTAAGACGAGGTTCACTTGTTACTCTCTCCTGGTTAGTGGGTAAACGTGCAAGATAAGGTTTAGTTACATTTCGTTATGGAGATGAAATTTGGCAGAACTGAAAGCGTGTGGCGAGATGAGTGCGACAGCATGTCAGTTCTGCGTGCAACGGGTAATCAGGAGCTGCGAAAATACTCTCCGCAAATGTGACACACGAAGCCGTACAAAGATCTAAAATTTTCACAGTTAACTCGTTCACAAGAACAGAAGAAACGCGGTTAATGATAGTTAAACTACACAGTGAGATGGAAATCCTTTTTAAGTAAATCAGGGAAAATAACTGGGGAACATGGAAGTAAGATGCGAAAAACACTGGGATATGCGAAACTGTTTGAGCGTTAGGGATGTGGGTTGACCACCGAAGATAGTTATCTATAATTACACCAATATGTTTGATAGAATTCACCCTAGATAAAGAATTGTCATTAATCAATGTGAGTTTTATCTGGTATGATGAGTGTGTAAAGTTATACAACCATTTGAAACATTACCTGAGGTTCAAATTTAGCCCCGAGAAGGAAGAGATTGACTGAATTGAACCAATATTGTGGATGTAAGAGCTTGGACAGGAGGAAGAAAAAATGGGTTGGCACGCCACAACATCATCTGCATCTTTCAAAACGCGTGCAGGAGAAACACACTGAATATCACAAATGTACGTGGAAAACAAGTATGGGGATAGCACAGCTCCTTGAAGAAACCCCTTGAGTTGTTGGCTGAAGGTTTATATGAAGCTTTCCTATGTCTAGTGGTTTGTTCTCTATCAGTACAGTAGTTAGATAACCAATCCAGCAATTGCCTGGAGAATTCGTACGATTCTAGCAATGGAATACAATGATGAAGATGAGTCAATAACCCAAAGCTTGAACTGACGTAATATAGTTGTTCAAAGACTGAGTAACAACATGAATATGGGTGAAGACTGTGACTTGTAAGCAAACTTTAAAGGAACACTGGGAATGGTATTCTTTGTGGTGACTGATAAAGTATACTGGACAGCTGTTTGGTCCTTTTTGGACTTATCGGCAGTGCGTGCTTTCTGGATCCCTGGCAGGACTTGAACCGTGAACCTTCAGGTCGGGAATACAAGCTCTTATCCAAGATTATCAACAGTACTTGCTGCCGGCGAAAAACCCAGAATATTTTGTATTTTTTTATTTTACTTCGTTTTATTAAACACATAAAGATACGAATTTTAGGAAGGGGGAAGCGACAAATCAAACACATCCCCGGGGTGATAATTGGTGACCTTACCATCGGACCACCACGGCCACCATCCAAACATTCGGCGTCCAAACTGATTGAGCCATATGCACAAGGTGATAATTATCGACCGTGAAGCTCAGTCGTAAGGGTTTGAAATCCCGACCGGAAGGTTCGTGGTTCGAGTCCTGACAGGGACACAAAATATAAGCACCGCTGACGAGTACCAAACAGTCCTCTTTGTCGGTTGCCACAAAGATTTTCATTGCATTTAGATGCATTCACTGGTGGGGAATTAACAGTCTACCAAGGAGGATCAACAGTGCTTCGTGTCTGTGAACAAACCGAATGGGCTAATCCAAATATTATCCATCTAAATTATTGTAGATGTGTATAGACTGCTGAGGGCGTTTGAAAATAGTTTTCAGTGAACTTCAGAGCTGAAGATGTTAGTAGTATGGGACTAAAACGTTTGAAGAGGATAGAATATTTGGATGTTTTGCGAATTTGTATGATTGTGATCGGCCTCCACTAGTCTGGGATAGTAGAAGTGAGAAGAGATTCATTTTACAATGTAGGTGGTTGCCCTAGCTAGAGAAGCAGTCCCGAAATAAAGTGTGTTAGAGGTATACAATCTAGTCTGCAGCAGAGGACAAATGAAAAATATTTACAAATTATAAAACATCGCGAGTTGAGATTGGGTCCATATTATAGTGTGACGAGTAGGCAGGAAGAATTTCCGATGACTGACGCAGGAATGCGGAATTGCGATCATCAGCATCAACATACAGCTTCCGGCGTACTTTCTTCATTCTCAGAGAAGTCTTATACCTTGCCACGGGTGTTTTCTGTTTCCAGTCCTCAGAATTCTGTGAGAGAATAGTGCGTTTATTCTACTTACNGCTGAAGCATTGTTATAATTGAATGCCCGTTCCTTTCGTCGTCGCAGCTACTTCAGTAGTGGAGAGATTATCTGTCCGTTGGACACCTACATACATTTAACAGGGCAACAGTAACTATAGATGGCTACAAGTGTTCCGGTGATTACGGGGACACATGTGAATAGAGAAGAAGATGCTGAAAACTATAAAAGGCCCGACTGAAAGAGTTGTTGAGAAGAGAAATACTTATAAATGAGAAATTACTAAAATTAAGTTTGATATGGTCAGGTCGAGAGAAAGATTTAAATGCACAGGGTGAATAAACCTTAGGTGAAACTAAGAGTACATAGTGGTTACCAGTGGAAAATGGGTGATTGTATAGCAATAATGCAATCGGCTGTTGGCGACTTCTCTGGTTAGGATAGAAGATGACTACCAGGCTGGTTAAAGTCGCCAAAGTTTATATGTAAGTCAACCTCTAAGAGTGGGACAATAAAAGGTATAAACGAGTCGAAGAATAACATATGATGTGATGATGTGCAGTAAGGTGTTATATACATGCATTGGCGCACCCTTCGATTGGCTGCGGTATATTTTCTCCCTCTCGGAATTATTCTGTTTTCGTGAATATCACATAGTGACCACTCGGAAGGTCTATTCGCGGTCTCAGTTAATGAGTTTTAGACATGATAATCTCAATACTGTGCCTTTTATGTCCTCGTCGGCTCATTTTCGAATTCCTACTAAAATGAAAAAGAATGCAAACGCGGTGGCTGGCAAGCAGCGTTTAGTCGCACACTCATCGAAAATGACTGACCCTCATTGGTCAGCACGAACATCTGATCGCTCTTTGGAAGAATGACGGATCTAACGTGCACCCTCGATTCACGCATCCACCGTAACACGTGTGTTATTTGTATCCAAGACTCCTGGCTTGACCATAATATCGAGGACTCAGTAATTGGAATCAATGGTTTTAAATGCTTCCGTAAGGATAGGAAGCACTGTAATAAGAAAACGAGGTGAAGTGGTCACGTACATCGACTCAACCTAGAGCGGCAAGTCTGCATTTTTTTTGATTATTCCGCCGATAGCATCGACTGCTTAGCTGTTCAATGTTTCCCTAGATTTTCGCGATGCAGAAGTACAATCATTACCAACTGATACATAGCCCCCTTTTGTACCCGGCCTCACATTTCATCCTTCTTTGATGCATTTATTTCGTCTTTCATTCCCCTCATAGATGATAGTTTCCACATCATTGTTGAATACTTTAATCATGCATCCACCTATCCCATAACTTCTTTTGGCTTAACCGATATTTGCTTGTCCCCCACAAGAGGTGATTTATTTTTGGACAGGGTTATTACTAATCACCCAGAGCATTTTACCCTTAAACTCACAGCACCTAGTTCCACTAGTGATCATGCACTGATTCTCATAAGACCCACAGTGTACTACCGTCCCATTCACAATACGCTCACGAGAACCAATCAAATC